>CM060417.1:15794907-16008087 GCA_030545235.1 Helianthus tuberosus | reverse complement strand
GTAATATCTAATAATCAATTATATAATAAATACGATTACTCAATAAAAAACTTTTAAACTATTTCAATATAGTGCGTATTAAGCGGTTGTTAAATGTGTTATTTTGCGGTTTGATGGATCGACATGAACCCAAACATAAAATATGTTTGGCAAATGAAACTGAATGTGACACAACTATTCATGAGTTGACACGAATAAGATTAGTTTAATTTAAAAATTTAACTGTTATTATTCTTCTTAATGCTAATACTCTAAAATTACGATTTATGAGTTGACACGAATAAGATTAGTTTAATTCAAAATTTTTACTGTTATATTCTTCTTAATATTAATACTCTAAAATTACGATTAACAACCAAATTACAAATGCTAGGCGTTTAAACCGTAAAACCTAACCAAATTTACAAATGGATATAAAATAATGGCATTTAAAATGTAAAACTTATTTTTCATTTCTTTTATATTTTATTTTGAAAAAATATACCCAATTTCTTTAAGCCACGACATATATATCTATTTTGATAAAACATAATAATTTATGTTATTTGTTACCGTGACACTTCAGGTTTTCATGCACGTTCCATTATTTGTTGTAATTACATGAAACTAATTAACGTAAATTATTAAACAAAATTGTTCCACGTAAACATATTGATCTAAATATACGGGTTTAATATTAATATAGAAGTTATATATATAATAAAGAGGAGTGAGGCCGCACACCTCATCCTGGTCCTACACCACTCACATGGAATCATTTACACTCCACTGTGCGGATGATTAACCGCACACCCCTTTAGTCTTGGGAAAATGCAGCCCAAATCAGCAAGTAATGGACTGCACACTAGCATGTGCGACCCCCTTTCATCCGTATAAATAGACAAGCTGCCAACCCTAGGAAATGATTTCCAATCATTCTTGAATTGGCAACAAATTTCTGGAACATTCTTTCTCTTTCCTTTTCACCAACATTCCTCTCTTTTGGGGAAAACCCTAGAAAAACATTCTATTTCCTTTTCCCTAAACACTCGTGGCGCATCATCACCATCATCATCAGCATACTCTCTTGGGAAGCTCTTCTTCATCATTTAAAGATCATTGTTTCCCACTCTCTCTCGCACATTTCCAAAACAATCATTTCAGGTTAGTGGCCACTACTTGATTGTTATACATGACAAATGTTTGAGATGGTTGGATGATTCTTTTGTATGACTTGATTGATAAGAAAAAGCATGTTGACATCCGTTGTAAATGAATGAAAACATGGTTAAGCTTATTCGGTAAATGAAAGATGATTTGATGATTTTAATGTTCATAGATCGTTAAATAATAAAGAGCATGATGATTGATAGTGGGAGATTACAATGTATGCTATGTGCTATAATGTGTGATGAATTGATTAGGTGGTTCCTGAATGTTAACAATCTTTCTGATCTTGTGCTACCAAAGTTTAAATCTTTTTGATATTGATGACGATTATGTTTAGATTTGTTCACGATAATGTTTAGATTTTTGGTAGAAATGAAACATGAATCCGTCTTTGGAATTTGTATGATGGTTAGGTTTAGACAACTTGTGTATTGTGATGATTCCTACTGAACTGTGACAAAGTTAATACTTGAATCCATGTTTTGAATGATTAGAGCTAAGAAACCTAGATTGTTTGATGTTGGAATCATTGGACACCGCACATTCGTAACATGTACAATGCGAACTGCATAACGTACAACATTCTTGGCACACCGCACACTCAGAGTGACCGAACACTCTGAACAGTGCAAGTGTTGATGCACATCGTACCACACAATCGTGCATGGCCGCACACTTGGAAGCCGCACACTCTAGATGTACAAATTACCGATGCACATTATACAACTCGGTATTGCATGACCGCACACCGGCCTATGGCCGCACACTCACTGGTATGCCGCACACATGCTAGTGGGCCGCACACTTCCCTTAGGCCGTTAAGCTGTTTGGGCCGCACACTCATTATTGGGCTGTATATAAATGGATCGCACACTAATGTGTTATGCTTTTGGGTTATCTAAGTTATTGTCCATCTGTTTGGAATATGATACTGTATGTGATCTGTATGTGAAACATGATGCTAGAATACGTGTATTAATACGTGGAATACTTGCATACGAAACTGATTTGTATTGGTAACCATATTAGGACGTGGCTGACCAAACTTTAAAACAAAGTAAATTACCTGCCGAGCAAAACAAAGATGAATTCAGACACTTTACTAAAAGCATGTATTCCCGGTGGTTGGAAAGGAACGAACAACACTTTCCTAGGTTTGGGATTGCTTACTATTCCTGGTTTGGAATACTGTTAATTGATATTTATATTTCATGAACAAGTGTACTAAACGGAACTCTAGAACTCTATCACGAAACCCTAATTTCAATACCGATTAGTCGTTGGTGCCTGGCGAATGGGATATCTGTTGATAGCTCTATTTAGGTTTCACCAACCTCACACCGTGCCTGGAGACGATCGGTCGTGAACTAATAGGCCTTGGCAAACCGTCAATGATGATAGACTTTGATAACCGGGGTAACAGCGATGTAACAGGTCGCAAAAGTATACGGTATACGGAGTTTAGTAGCTTACATATGGGGTAGCTCCCCATGGCATGATATAAAAGAGTAATTTAACAAACACAAGTTTTTGGAAAAAAACTGGTTAAACCGTGAACTCGCCAACTTTATGTTGACACCCTACTACATGGTTTGTAGGTACTCAGTGATATCGCTTGCAGCTGGGGAGTGTAGTGGTCGCTTTAACCATTGTTGGGTTCCATTATTAATAATTATGGACTTTGAGTCTGTTGTTTAAACTATTAAACTTATGCTTCCGCTGTTGACTTTAATTATTGCTTTTAAACTATGAACATTGGACTTTAGTCACTAATCGTATTGGTTGTAATGAAAACGGTTTTATTATTATATTGTTCAATATGATTAGTGGCTTGATTTTGGTCAGTCACACGACTCGTGATAGTACTCTGCGTGTAGAAATTGAGGGTGTGGCAGTTACTTTCCTAGCCAGCGACTCAACTGCCCTCACGGGTTTAAAACGCGTCCGGAGAGGAGAGGAGTGCACCTCCTTATAAGGGAGGTAGCATTTCCATGTCCAACCGATGTGGGATTGGGGTATAAGAAGGTTACCCCAACAATCCCCCCCCCCACATCGGTACGGTGCCTGGCTCTGATACCACTCTGATGGGAAAAACGCGACCCGGTCACAAACGGAAAACTAAAACGCGGAAGCAAACTTCGTTTGACCAAATATTTTCCCAACTCGAATGAACCTGTGAGGATGCAAACAAAGTCTTCCACTATCAAAAAAGGAGACACCGAATTTTAGCGTGGAAAACCTCTCAAAAAAGGAGAGTAAAAACCACGGGACTACTAGAGCCGCTTAAAATCCACTATCACCAAATAGCAATACAAAGTCTTCCCTAGATAAAACTAGAGGCATACAAAATCATCATATACTTGGCACAAGCTAACTTTAAGTATATGGAATCAAATAAAAGAAACAAAGACAAGTAAGAGGTATCACCCAAAACTGGAACTTCTCTTCTCTCAAGTCTGCACCAAAGAAAATCAAGAATGAAGATCACAATTTTCTTCTTCTCTTGCGTCAAAAATAAGTCGGCAGAGGAACCATGAAAATCCTATGTGAGCCACTCTAAAAACATATTCACCAAGGAAAAATAAATGAAACCCTTTAGGGTCTCGTGGTCAGGCCCTATGTTGGCCCAAGTCAAAACCACAATTACTTTAATTGCTTCCTTGTTGATGTCATGCAAGAGCCCACAAAAAATTATCTTCAACATTTTATTGTTTCCTTTTGTTGACATCAGTGAGCACCAAAACAAAAAAACAAAACAAATTTTGTTTTCTTTTTTTTCTTTTTATTACTCTAAAATAATAATAGTAATAAAACCCATGTATTAGAGATGAGTTGGGATTTCTCATGGGCAAAAAAAATACCCAACAAATCTCCCCCTTTTTGTCTATGAGAAAGAGTTCGCCATCCCGGCGATCGAGCAACATACCTTCAACTTTTCCCTTGCTAAAGCTTTAGTCAACATATCGGAACCATTATCATCAGTATGAACTTTGTCAAGTTCAAATAGCTTGTCTTCAATAGCATCTCTAATCCAATGATACCTAACATCAATATGTTTTGTTCTTTTGTGAAACATAGAATTTTTCGCAAGGTGAATAGCGCTTTCATTATCACAAAGGACCACGTAGCGTTGTTGCATAAAGCCAAGCTCTTGCGTAAATCTTTTCAACCACAATAGTTCTTTGCACGCTTCTGTTGCTGCCATATACTCAGCCTCTGTAGCAGACAAAGCAACACACTTTTGCAATCTAGACTGCCAAGACACAGCTCCCCCTGCAAAAGTCATTAAATAACCAGAAGTAGATTTCATGTTGTCCTTATTTCCCGCCATATCAGAATCCGTATAACCAACAAGCATCGGTTCTTCATTCCCAAAAGTTATACCCAATTTGGAAGTACCACGTAGATATCTAAGGATCCACTTAACCGCTTCCCAATGCTTCTTACCTGGATTTGATAGAAAACGACTAACAACACCTACTGCATGAGCAATATCAGGTCGTGTACACACCATTGCATACATCAAACTTCCAACCGCTGACGCGTATGGAACTCTATCCATCTTTTCAATCTCCTTCTTAGAAGAAGGGCAATCTTTATCGGTTAGTTTAAAGTTGGGAGTAAGAGGTGAACTAACCGCTTTGGCCTTAGCCATGTTGAATCTGCAAAGCACCTTCTGAATGTATTGCTCTTGTGACATGTGTAACTTCTTTGAAGCTCTATCTCTAGTAATCCGAATGCCAAGAATCTGTTTTACTGGCCCCAAGTCTTTCATAGAAAAAAACTTGCTTAATTATTTCTTCAGCTGAACAATTCTCTCTGCATTCTTGCCTACAATTAACATGTCATCAACATAGAGTAATAAAATGATAAAATCATCATCACCAAACCTCTGAAAGAAAACACAGTGATCTGAAATAGTCTTTCGGTAGCCTTGCTTCCCCATAACAGACTCAAATTTCTTGTACCACTGTCTCGGTGCTTGCTTTAACCCATATAGACTTTTCTGAAGCTTACAGACATAGTCTTCTTTACCTTTAACCTGAAAACCTTCAGGTTGCTCCATATAGATTTCCTTGTCCAAGTCACCATGAAGGAAAGCTGTCTTGACATCCATTTGCTTAACCTCAAGATCAAGACTAGCAGCCAAACCAAGAATCACTCGAATGGAACTCATCTTCACGACCGGAGAGAAAATCTCATCAAAATCAATACCCTTTCTCTGACTGAACCCTTTGACCACCAATCTAGCTTTGTATCTAGGCGGTGAGGTATGATCTTCAGTCTTCACTTTGTAGACCCACTTGTTCTTCAAAGCTCTTTTGCCCTTAGGCAACTTCACCAACTCAAAGGTATTGTTCTCATACAAGGAATTCATCTCATCTTGCATAGCTTCAAACCACTCTCTTTTATGTTCATCTTCCATAGCCTCTGTATAACACTCGGGCTCTCCCCCATCCGAGAGTAAGACATACTCATCAGCAGAAAAACGGGTAGAAGGATGACGGTCTCTTGTAGACCGCCTGAGTGGGACAAATGTTGGCATACCTGGTACTGGTAACTCTGGATGAGAACCCTCATCCAACTCGTGCTGCTCTGGAATATCATGATTATCAGTACCGTGTTGTTCATCATTTTGAATGTCATCTTCATTATGTGACTCAGTGTACTGAGGAGGGACCGGATCCAAATCAGAAAGATCATCAGTATGTTGAGGAACTATCTTTGTCTTCTCAATATCTTTCAAACTTTGATCTTCAATAAAATCAGCATCGAAACTTCTTATGAGTTTCTTCGAGATTGGATCATAAAACCTGTGTCCAAAATCATCTCCCCCATAACCAACGAATATACATGGCTTGGTCTTTATATCAAGCTTTGTTCTTTCATCTTTGGGAATATGCACAAAATCCTTGCATCCAAAGACCCGCAAATCATCGTATGAAACATCTTGGCCACTCCAAACCCTGTCAGGAACATCAAAAGACAAAGGAACACAAGGAGTACGATTAATAACATTTATTGCGGTGTTCAAAGCTTCACCCCAAAAGGAATTAGGCAACCCTGCATGTGATAGCAAACATCTAACCCTTTCAACCAATGTTCTATTCATCCGTTCTGCTAAACCATTCAGTTGTGGTGTCTTTGGAGGAGTCTTTTGATGTCGAATACCTTTCTCCTTACAATAAGCATCAAAAGGACCAATGTATTCACCTCCATTATCTGTCCGAATACACTTGAGCCTCTTCTCAGTTTGTCTCTCAACTAAGGCATGAAACTGCTTAAACACATCTAATACCTGATCTTTAGACTTCAGAGTATAAGCCCAAACTTTTCTCGAATGATCATCAATAAAAGTGACAAAATACAAGCAACCCCCAAGTGTTCTAGTCTTCATAGGACCACAAACATCCGAATGTATTAAATCAAGTATATTGTCTCTCCTATGAGGTGGATGACTCTTAAAAGAAACTCTTCTCTGCTTACCTGCCAGACAATGAGAACACTTCTTCAAATGAACATCATGCAAATCGGGCAAGGCATTCTTCTTCAACAACATAGACATCCCCTTTTCACTCATGTGAGCAAGCCTCCTATGCCACAAGTCAGTCATATCAGCATTCACTAACAAATTGACCGAGTCTTTAGAGATCTTTGGATGCGTTCTGTATAATTTTGAAGTTCTTTTACCTCTTGCCACGATCAAAGAACCACGAGTGAGTTTCCAAATACCATCACCAAAGGTACTATGGTAACCATCATCATCAAGTAAACCTGCGGAGATCAAATTGAGTCTAATATCTGGAACATGTTTTACATTGTGTAAAACCAACTCCATCCCAGTGTCAAACTTCAAGCAAACATCCCCAACACCTACAATCTTTGATAGCCCGTTATTACCCATCTTAACAACCCCAAAGTCACCAGGTGTATAAGATGAAAAAAATTCCCTTTGTGACGTCACATGGCATGTAGCACCACTGTCAACAGCCCAACTCGAATCATCATGTGTAATGTTCACCATGCCATAATCGCAACAAATAAAGAACTCTTCACTAGCAGAATTAACTTCCGTAGTGTCGTTGCCACCATCATCTTTCTTATGATTGTTCTTTTGGTTGTTGTAATTAGCCTTCTTGTTATCCTTTTTTAGTTGTCTGCAAAATTTAATTGTATGTCCTTTCTTACCACAATGATGACACTCATAATCAGCAAACTTACCTCTGGACTTACTACGATGCTTCCCTTTGTTACTCGGACCTCTACTATGATTTCTCCCCCTGCTTTCTGTGACTAAGACATCCGAATGTGAAGAGGAACCCTGCGATTTTCTTCTCATCTCTTCATTTAAAATACCGCCTTTAGCCATTTCCATAGTAATAATACCATTTGCTGCAGAGTTGGACAATGATGTCCCAAAAGTCTCCCAAGAATCCGGTAAAGTACCAAGAAGCCATAAGCCTTGTATCTCGTCTTCAAACTTGATACCCATTCCTGCAAGCTGATTAATAATACCCTGAAAAACATTCAAGTGATCAGTGACAGGAGTTCCATCATTGTACTTCAAGTTAATCAACTGTTTAATCAAGAACAATTTATTGTTCCCGGTCTTTCGAGCATACAACTCCTCAAGCTTATCCCACAGAGTACGAGCATGAGTCTCCCCGCTAATATGGTTCAAAACATTATCATCAACCCACTGGCGAATGTAGCCACAAACTTTTCTGTGTAAGATATTCCATTCTTCATCTGTTTTACCTTCAGGTTTATCGGTATTAAACACAGGCATATAATAATCTTTCACATAAAGAAGATCTTCCATCTTGCCTCTCCAAACATGATAATTAGAACCATTTAAATTCACAATCCTACTTGTATTAGCTTCCATCGTCCAAACAAGTTTCAACCCAATAACAAGAGCCAATGGCTCTGATACCAGTTAAACCAAGCGGCTCAACGACAACAGAAGCCAAGTGCAGCAGGAGCCGCCTTGCAAGAGCAACACCGTCACCAAGATATTGTCCGCTTTGGACAGCAGAGCCATCAGCGACTCAACTGCCCTCACGGGTTTAAAACGCGTCCGGAGAGGAGAGGAGTGCACCTCCTTATAAGGGAGGTAGCATTTCCATCTCCAACCGATGTGGGATTGGGGTATAAGAAGGTTACCCCAACAACCCCCCCCCCCACATCGGTACGGTGCCTGGCTCTGATACCACTCTGATGGGAAAAACGCAACCCGGTCACAAACGGAAAACTAAAACGCGGAAGCAAACTTCGTTTGACCAAATATTTTCCCAACTCGAATGAACCTGTGAGGATGCAAACAAAGTCTTCCACTATCAAAAAAGGAGACACCGAATTTTAGCGTGGAAAACCTCTCAAAAAAGGAGAGTAAAAACCACGGGACTACTAGAGCCGCTTAAAATCCACTATCACCAAATAGCAATACAAAGTCTTCCCTAGATAAAACTAGAGGCATACAAAATCATCATATACTTGGCACAAGCTAACTTTAAGTATATGGAATCAAATAAAAGAAACAAAGACAAGTAAGAGGTATCACCCAAAACTAGAACTTCTCTTCTCTCAAGTCTGCACCAAAGAAAATCAAGAATGAAGATCACAATTTTCTTCTTCTCTTGCGTCAAAAATAAGTCGGCAGAGGAACCATGAAAATCCTATGTGAGCCACTCTAAAAACATATTCACCAAGGAAAAATAAATGAAACCCTTTAGGGTCTCGTGGTCAGGCCCTATGTTGGCCCAAGTCAAAACCACAATTACTTTAATTGCTTCCTTGTTGATGTCATGCAAGAGCCCACAAAAAATTATCTTCAACATTTTATTGTTTCCTTTTGTTGACATCAGTGAGCACCAAAACAAAAAAACAAAACAAAATTTGTTTTCTTTTTTTTCTTTTTATTACTCTAAAATAATAATAGTAATAAAACCCATGTATTAGAGATGAGTTGGGATTTCTCATGGGCAAAAAAATACCCAACAGTATGTTTTTATCTATTCTCACTAAGAGTTAAATTTATTATTTTAATTTATTAATAGCTTCCACTAATTTAGAAGATCACCATATTATTCCTAATTCATTTATTTAATTTAATAGTCACTTAGGCTATAGCACAATTGTATAGACAGGGGTCTCTTGCGAGATAAAAAGGATATACTACTTAACCATATTGACCCAAACATACATTACCATCTAAACTAGACTTGTTCATGAACTATTTTTTAAACGGCTAACGAATCATTCAAATGGATTACTGACGAAATTCATTATATCGGGATACACTCGCTTCTAAACCGGGGAAAACCCTCACCTAGGGCTGAAGTCTGATGAAGAAACACTAGATAAATGACCGGAATCAAATTATCTAGAGGGTTAGGTTCTGCATAAAAGGGGGTGGTTCTCTCTCGTTTGATTTGATTGGATCGATCTTCTTCTTCGGTGAACACTGCAAAACAGAACACCGTTAGCCTCGTCACGGGGAAAATGGAGGTTTTCTCCGTGACCCGACTCCGGCGTGAGAATAAGTATGTGTTTATGAAGAAGAAGAAATATTGGTGAAGTGAGTGTAACTTGAAGTTCATACCTGAATTACTCTTATATTTATAGCCGGGAGTTTGGGAGGGAAAACTCGTTGTTGAAATGTTAACGGAAGATGCTAACGCCGTAAGCGGTTATTTTTCCTTCCGTTAATCTTCTGGATCTGATGTGGGAGCACACGGATCACGGTTTAGATCAATGGTTGGGGGATTGCCACGTGGAAAGTGGGCAAGTGGAGGTTTCTCTCAATTCCATGCCATCATCGTGATTTCAGGGAGGCCTGAGATGATGACACGTGTCCCAGATGGTTATAACCGTCTGGTGGTGCACGATTGAGCCTTCTAGAAGTATTAGAGTATACTGGTAGAGTTGTATGTATAGTGTTAGTTGGTTTGTTGAGGATTGTTTGTTAGTTGGTTATTCCTCACTTGTATATATATAGACTATCACAATGAACTGTACTACTTACTTGATGAGATGTGATTATGAGTTTAGCTTGATATTGTTCTTCATGGTATCAGAGCTATGCTCTACCCTTTCTGTTAGAATTCCGGCAGTTTTTTTTTCCGGCCAAACTCATCAACTCCGATCGTCTTTTTTTTTTCCGATCAACCTTTTGAGCTTCTTTTCTTCTTCTTTCTTCATTCATGGCAGCATCTTTAAACTCTAATTCTTCTTCAAACATGACTGATTTCACTTCAAATTCTACACAAACTTTAACAAATATCACCAGTTTAATGCCAATTAAGCTTCATAATGATAATTTTCTGAATTGGAGGCTTCAAATTCTTACTCTTTTAAAGGCTCTCGGTCTATTACATTTTCTGAATCGCGAGATTGCACCACTTCCGGTTAACTCAGATGAAAGAGAAGCGTGGATCAGATCTGATGATTTTGTCTCTGTTTTTCTGAGAGATAGTGTGTCTCCTTCTTTGCTTCATCTCACAAATGGTGTGAATTCTTCCTCAGAATTGTGGAATCAAATTGAGGATTCATTTTATAATCGATTTAGTCCGAACAACGGCAACGGTGCTCAAGATTATCATCAATTTAGTGGTGGTGGTTTCGATTTAGATGAAATGGTTCAGATTCCATTGATGGCAAACGCGCTTTGTGATGATAAAGGAATGGTTTATGGCAGTGGATCACATACTTCTGATTCTAGGGTTTTCCCTATTGAAGTTGATGATGTTACTGGTTATTTGTGTGAATCGAATACTTCTGGATCTAGGGTTTCGGCTATTGAAGATGATGATGTTACTGGTTATTTGTGTGGATTGCACTTGTCTAGTGAAAATGATAATTTGTGTGGATCAACATGTAAAGTGGATCAACAAATTTTTGGGCAGTTTTTATCTTTACTGGGCTCAGGCCCAAACTTATCACAAAATGTGTTTACTTCACAAGTGCAACAATCTCATGTGTCACAACAAGCCTATACACAAACTGTCCAGCCCACATTTGATCCGGGTGTCTCTCATTTTGGGCTTACCGCAGATTTTCCAACATTTGTGAAAAGGTTGATTCTTGGATACCCGACTCTGGTGCCACTGCGCATATGACTGCTGATTTTTCTATTGTCTTTGATACGGCTCCTTACACCGGCTCTGAGCGAGTCGTTGTAGGCAATGGTATGGCTCTTACTATTTCTCACATTGGCACTGCCTTGCTTCATTTATCTGATCGTACTCTTACTCTTAGACATGTTCTTGTGGTTCCTGGCTTGATTACACAGTTAGTGATTGATCATCCTATAGCTGTTATTTTTTCACATCTAGGTCTGTCCATTCAGACTCTTGATGGACAACTCCTCCATCACACACGTGGCAGTCCACATCAGCTATATTCACTTGCTGCTTTCACTTCTATTTCTCGTGAGACTTGGCATTCTCGGTTGGGTCATCCGTCTGATGATGTTTTGTCTAGATGTTCGTTTTTACATCTGACAAACAAAACCCAACACACACATTGTACCGCTTGTAGTGTTTCAAAATCAACTAGATTGCCTTTTACATCAGTTGTATCTCATTCTACTTCACCTCTACATATTATACATTGTGACATTTGGGGTGCCTCGCCTGTTATGTCTAGAGATGGATACAGATATTTCATTACTTTCATTGATGATTTCAGTCAATTTACATGGATGTATCCATTGACTTGTCGTTCTCAAGCGGTTGATTGCTTTCGGCATTTCAAACCGCTTGTTGAGAACCTTTTCTCCTGCACCATCAAGCATCTTCAGTGTGATGGTGCTCCTGAGCTCATTCGTGGATCTATGGCTCGTTTTCTTTCAGATTCTGGCATCGCTTATCGCATTTCATGTCCCTATACTCCCCAACAAAATGGGGTTGCTGAGCGGAAAAACCGCCATCTTTCTAAGGTAGCTCGAGCTTTATTGTTTCATGCTCGGTTACCAAAGAAATTCTGGTATGATGCATATGCCACTGCTGCCTTCCTTATTAACCGGTTACCATCACCGGTTCTTCATCACTCATCTCCTTATGAGGTTCTTTTTGGATCTCGTCCCGATTTCTCTCTCCTTCGTACTTTTGGGTGTTTGTGTTATCCGTTTCTTGGTGATACTCGAGCGGATAAACTTTCAACCAAGTCTACTCCTTGTATCTTTGTTGGCTATGCTCCATCTCATCTTGGTTATCTTTGTTATGATCCTCATACGTCTCGTACGTATACTTCTCGACATGTTCGATTCCATGAGTCGACTTTTGACATTCCAGGGAGTTCTACTACTCCCACAACTTCTTCAGATTCTATTCCTTTCTTCATTCCTCCTCCTTCGCTTTCTAATTCTGTTTCTTCTCTTTCTTCTTCATCTTCTCCTATTATTCCTTCCTCATCTTCTCATTTTATTCCCTCTCTTGATATTACTTCACCTTCTTTTCCTCCTTGTCCTCATCCTCCTTCTCCTCCTCCTCCTCCTCCTCCTCCTCCTCCTTCTTCTACTACTACTCTTTTTCCGACTCACCCGATGGTTACACGATCTCGGGATCATACACGGCAGCCGCGTCAGTTTCCTGATCATGTTCTTTTTCATGTCTCTACTACTCCCACCACTGAGCCTTCCATATTTCGGCAGGCTCAGCAGTATTCTATTTGGTGGGATGCGATGCGTGCTGAGATTGATGCTCTTCATGCCAACCAGACTTGGCGTCTGGTTCAGGCTCCCACTGACGCCAACATTGTTGGTTGTAAGTGGGTTTACAGGATTAAACATAATCCTGATGGATCAGTGAGTCGTTATAAAGCCCGGCTTGTTGCCAAGGGCTTTCATCAGACTGAGGGTATTGACTACACTGAGACTTTTAGTCCTGTGGTCAAACCTGCTACTATTCGTCTTGTTCTTTCAGTCGCTTTCTCTCGAGGGTGGTCTATTCGTCAGGTTGATGTCAACAATGCGTTCTTACATGGGGATCTTTCTGAGACTGTGTATATGGCCCAGCCCCCAGGCTTTGTTGACTCATCTAGACCACATTATGTTTGTCGCCTGCAGAAGGCTCTTTATGGCCTAAAGAAGGCTCCTAGAGCTTGGTTTTCCAAGCTATCCACCGCTCTGCTTGCTGATGGTTTTACCCAGTGTCTTTCAGATGTATCTCTCTTTGTTTACAGTAGAGATTCGATACTCTGTTATGTCTTGATCTATGTTGATGACATCATTATTACTGGGAGCTCATCTGATTTTGTTACTGGTTTGATTGGGCGCTTGCACTCTCAGTTTGCGCTCAAGGATTTGGGACAGTTATCATATTTTCTGGGTATTCAGGCTACATTTTCTGAGGATGTCTTACATTTATCACAGCAGCGCTACTTACTCGATTTGTTACAGCGCATGGGTCTTGCCGATTGTCGTCCATTATCTACACCTGTCTCTTCTGGTAGACAGCTTTCTCGGCACACTGGTGATCCTTTGTCTGATCCTACTATGTATCGGAGCACTGTTGGTGCATTACAGTATCTTGTGTTGACACGACCAGAGATTGCTTATGCGGTCAGTAAGGTGTCACAGTTCCTTCAGACACCTACTGATCGACACTGGGTCGCTGTCACGCGGATTTTGCGGTACCTTAAGGGTACCATTTCTCATGGATTGTGTATACGTCGGTCTACTTGTGTTGATTTACATGCTTATAGTGATGCTGACTGGGCTGGTGTAACACCTCGAAAATTCATGTTAAATAAAATAACGACACGTGTCGTGTAAGACAAAAAGCGTTATAAACTCGGATTTATTAAAAATGTTTGACAAGATTTAAAAGTGTCGTTATGTTAACTTTTGCACCTCTGAACGACCTCGTTATAAATCCCAAGACTCAAAACATATTAAAAACATGTAGTATATGTTCAAGTTCAGTGAATTATAGCAATGAATGATTCATAATTTAATTGGTGGACTCCTACGAAGAAATTTGCACGGTAAACCTTATTGTTCGGCACTTTCTAAAAGACTCCAAGACTTTCACACAACATAACATGGTGGTGCATACTATACATGACCCAAATTTGAGGCCCCATATTGATAAAAAAACGGCCAAGAATCGTTTATACTCAGTTGCCCCTTCAAATCATTGAAAAGCCAACATTTTGGTCCCTGATGAATTGTTGCGCACCGCAACAAATAATTGTTACGGTGCGCAAGCAACTGCCCAGCAACAGAAAACCGGCTGTTGCCAGTTTAAACGCGATTCTGACCTCTTAAACGAGTTTCCTCTTACCCCTTGGCCCCTAAACACTCCCTAAACATGTAGGACACATGTAGGAATGTTGTGGGAAGTAGTAGACCTTGTTGTCAATGCATTGTGGTGAGTAAATCCACTATATAAGGGCCTTTAGTTGCAAACAATTCATCACATCTTCATCTGCATTCTTGGAGCACTTCTGGAACTCAAAACCTTCTCTCAAGTGTTCCCTAATCAAGCTTAGGACCTTTGTAAGTTGCCTAACCTTCTCTAATTAACTTTAGCTTGGTTATTTAGCTAAAAGTCAAACCGACGTAATTACGGTTTGACTTCGAGATTAAGTATTAATGGCTCAGTCATATCTCGAATCAAAAGTAGTTATGAGTTGGTATTTATGTGGGTAATAAAACCTCAAAAGGGTTTCCCCTGATCATCACTCTAACCAGGTCAAAAGTCGGGTCAAACTTATATTTAAAAAGTCAACAGGAAGCTTAAAATGCTATTTATGCATAATTAACATTGTAGATCATATGCAACCTGTTGGATCATTGTTATAACTTGGTAATAAGTGTAAGAACATGTCTAAACATGTTCAACCCGACAATATCCTGTTTAGACCCGGTTCGGAGCCGAAAGTCGCATAGTTTGACTTTCACTTTGATTTTCAGTTCTAACCCGTTTAGGCATGTTTTAGAAATGCCTCAGAGCTTTAATTGGATTAGGTTACTTGTTAGTACAACCCTCTGTGATTATACACCTTGGTTCATTAGTTATCCAATTAATATGCATGTTTCCGTTAATTGCTCATATGTTGACCATTATGCCCTTATTACCTTAAAACGTGATTTATGAAAATGTAAAAGTGTAGAAACCTTAGTTACTGATATATAAACTTGTATGCAAAGTTTGACATCAGTTTGACTTGTAGATTAAGAGTTATGCTCATTATCGCAAATTTAAAGCTTTATGTTAATAAAATGGCGTAATTAGCGTATAGCCTAGTTAAGCCTACTTTTTGGTACCAAACTTAATACCCAATGATGTAATATATTATTTTGGGATTTTTAAAGATTTTTAATTAATTTTAGGTTGAGCATAACTAGTAGTTGTAGGCTTAATCCGGTAATTGTCGATTTTGCCCTTACGGGCCATAAAATGAGTTTTACCGATCTAAACGACTCCAAACCTTTTGCTACTAATCACATATGTTAAATAAGTTATTTTAAGCCTGCTGGAAATATAAAAATATCAGATTTAAGTATCGAACCCGGAAATGGCCTTTAATCGCCTTATTTAGCGTTTTTAACGCATAGTATGTATTAAAATCATATTGAACATACCCGGGTTGATATCTACTGATATATGAGGCAAATTATAATATTTTAACAAGAAGCAAAGGTTGTTAAACTCAGACTTCAGTTTTGAGCTTTTCGGCTTATGTGAAATTACCAAAATACTCCTGTGGGGCATAGTTTGGTTATAATTGATAAATTTCACATATATACTTTATCCTACTGTTATAACTCATAAATTTGAGTATGTTTACTGATTACATCAGACCTGTAACTCAGTTAAACACTTAAACCCTTTTACAACCTTTAAAATGACCAAACTACCCCTACGGGGCCTAGTTTGTGTTTAAATACGTTTCGGGCATAATGAAAGACATCTTACTGAGGTCACAACATATTTGAGGCATAATTAACTTAGGAAACCCGTATATAGCTCTCATGAATACCCGTCACGCTTATTACGCGTACGGTTTGGTTTATGTAACAAGTTTACATAAATTAACCGAAACGGGTCAAACCTTAACGGTTTTATCTCAAAATCCAGAATGTGAATAATAAACCCATATTAAGCAAGTCTCTGAACTTGTCGGGTCTAAATCACATTCTATCCGGTCTTCGCTTAATCGTGCGTACGAACCGTATCTTTGAAACTAGCCGGTCTAAGGTTAAGCTTAATTAAAGACCCGTTAGGATTCTAATAGGTTATTATAAACCTTCGTTCCAGATTAGGAGGACCAGTAAAAGCTACTTGCAATTTGCTTATTGTGATATATACTTTGCTCAGGTAAATACTTTTAACTTATTTTCCCTATACGGGCTTGGGTTACGGTATATAGCATACCGCTTGATCGAGCATCAAATCTCCACCGTTTGGTGGGTAGTTGAATAATTTGATCGGCTCGTTTAAACAGTCTTGTTACTTAAAGCCTTTGGGGGGTTAATGACCATGTCCCGGATATCCTTGGCATCATCTTACGAGATGGCCACGACCTGAGCACGGGGTGTAGGCGTACACCTGTCAGTGTATAACTCTATGATGTGGTGTGTCAATTGATCTTTAACCCGGACAAGATCCAGGCGACTGAACGCACAAGGAACATGTAATTCGTTCACAAGATTATAATATTAAAATAATTCTCCCAAGTTAAAAAGATTAATCTTGCCTCTGTGCATTTTAATCAAATTATAAAACATTTATGCCATGTGCATCCAAACCAATTTTAAATCATTTTCCAAAATGAGTCAGTTGATTGTATTTACCAGTGTAAACTGACGTATTTTCCAAAAAGGCTAAATGCAGGTACTATACGAAATTGGCTGGATATTTCTCCTTAGCATCAATAGAAGTCTCGCAAGCTTAAGATGTCTAAAAGTCTGTTGAACTATTGTTTCCATTTTATGTTCGATCCGTCTGTGGATAAACTTCCGAATATTGTGACATTTGATATTACAATAATAAATTCGGTTGTATTATAATTTCAATTGCTTCCGCTGTGCATATTAATATTGTGTTGTTTGACTATTATGTTGCCAACCATGACGTCACGATACTCCCCACCGGGCCCACCGGTGACACGTGGAAATCGGGGTGTGACAGGTTGGTATCAGAGCCAACGTTGAGTGAATTAAACACTACCCTTTTGTGTTTAATCTCAATGACACAGTAGCACATTCTTTGACCTTCTGAGTCTAGACTTGACATAGGATTATTCTCAATCCTAATCTGGAAAATTTTTGCTTCCAATTTTTTTTTATATATTGGATACGTCGCCAAGCGAAGAAGCTGTAATAAGAATTCTCCACATCTGGAGCCTTGAAATGCTGAGCTTCGTACCACGACCAGGATGAAACGTGCAACCAAGGAGAAAGCATTCAGGAAATGAATGAAGAAGAAACTCCTCTTGCTGAAGATCGTTTCCTTAATAAGTCCTTATAAGGACACAATTATCTTTCAGTCCCTACGAGGACAACATTATCCCTTTCAAGTCCTACTTAGGGCTACTTTATACTTTTATTTTTATATAGTGGAATGATTAAGTTTAAACTTTCATTCTAAACAAGAAATATTAAATAAATGGAAAATAACATTTCCTTTTGCAAGATCTACCATTATAATAAAATGGAAAAATCTAAAAAGGACAAGACCTAGCTTCGGGTCATATTAAGACCGGCCAAGATGGCAGTTCCTCAATTTAGATTCAGATCCTTATTAACATTTCAATTTATAAATTGTTCTGCGATAAATATTAAAAGAATCTTAAGAGTGAAACCTAGCCTGAGTGTCATTATAAAGACCTGGCCAAGATGGTAAGACCTGTTTAAAAGATTCGTATCCCAGGTAACATCTGAAAACATGTTAACACTCCCGGCAGATGTGATTCGTGGAAATCACACACGTTATTAAGGATTCTTCAAAAGATTCCTAACCCAGTTTAATGATCCCTGAATCCTGGGTTTACATCATCAATTAAGATGATCATATTTTTACCATACGTGGTAATATAGTGCCTACGGGCCTTGCTCATTTCTACATGGGCCAAAAGACAGTGGTAGCGATGACTCCCTGTCCGTTAATATAATGCCTAGGGGCCTTGCTCATTTCTACATGAGCCAAAAGACAGTGGTAGCGATGACTCCCTGTCCGTTAATATAATACCTACGGGCCTTGCTCATTTCCACATGAGCCAAAATACAGTGGTAGCTATGACTCCCTGTCAGAAAAAGGCAATGAACTAGGTTCAAACCTCAAATGCTTTGATTCTCTGAAATCATAGCATATAAATTTATATGTGTCCTTGTGACTAAGCCTGTTATGCTAATATATTTAAAGGCCTTGATTCTCTGAAATCATGGCTTATGATTTAAAAATGTCCTTGTGACTAAGCCTGTTGTGCTAATATATTTAAAGGCCTTGATTCTCTGAAATCATGGCTTATGATTTAAAAATGTCCTTGTGACTAAGCCTGTTGTGCTAATATATTTAAGGGCCTTGATTCTCTGAAATCATGGCTTATGGTTTAAAAAAAAAAATTATCCTTGTGACTAGGCCTTTTGTGCTATTAAATAAAACTATTATTGTTGCTTTGATTCTCTGAAATCATAAGCTTATAATTTATAAATGTCCATGTGACCAGGCCACTAGGTGCCACTAATAAAACTGTTAATGTTTTATAATTAGGATAAATTATAATAGAAACCCTAAATAAAGATGATTAATCAATTAACCAAATATGGTCTCTGCTTACCATGGTTAATGAATTTCCCTAAGGGGCAATTCCGTAATAAACATCCCTTAGAAGGGAAGTGCCTACGGGCTATAGTTGATGTCCTCTGAGACTAAAGACAGTGGTAGCCTACAACTCCCTGTCAAGAAAAGGTAATGAACTTTGATTCAAACCTTAATGCCTCGATTCTCTGAAATCATGGCTTATAAATTAAACTTGTCTACGCGACTAGGCCATTTGTGCTATTATTAACTTATAAATTAGGATTTATGATAAAAATCCTAAATAAAATAAATATCCTTCCTCCCCTGCCAGTGTGCATTTTAAAAAGGAATCTTAAAGTGAAACCTAGCCTACGCGGCCAAGATGGTGAAACCTACTCAAGGGATTCAGATCCTTGTTAACACCTAAGAACGTGTTAGCACTCCTGACAAATGTGATACGATCAAATCACAACAGTTATCCCTATATTGGAAATTGTAAATTCCTAATTTGCCTTATGATCTAGAAATCATGGCCTATATCATCTTATAAGATGATCACATTATAAACATCCGTGAGTGATGAAGTGCCTATGGGCTAAATTTGTTGTCCGATAAGACCACGACAGTGATGGTCTTTAACCCTGTCTAAAGATGTTGGAATACTTCCAAGCATAATAGTCGGTAGGGTCCGTACGATCTCGACTAATATCATCTGAAAAGATGATCATACCATAAATATCCCTTAGGAGGGAAATGCCTATGGGCTATAATTAACGCCCTCCGAGGCTAAAGACAGTGGTAGCCTACAACTCCCTGTCAAGAAAAGATGTTTTGCCTACGGGCTATAATAAATTGTCCATCTGAGACATTGACATTATGATCTTTATGATTCCTTGTATAAGGTGGTGAGCTATGCTCAAGCCAAATAGTCAATATGATTAATGTAATCCTGACTTATATCATCTAAAATGATGAATCCATTGTAAACATCCATTAGTGATGTTTCGCCTACGGGCCATATTATATTTGTCCATTTGTGACACAAACATTACGATCTCTATGATCCCCTGTTTAAGGTAGTGAGCTGCACTCAAGCCTAATAGTCTATATGATCATTGCGATCCTGACTAGTATCATCAGTATGATGATCATAAATTCATAATATTGACATCCCTAGTGATGACTTGCCTACGGGCTATGCTTTATTCTACTGTCGATAAGACAAAATAGTGGTGATCCTTATGATCCCCTATTCAAAATGGTGGGATTATACCCAAAACCTAATAGTCAATATGATCGATGTGATCATGACTAATATCATTAGATACGAAAATTATAGATAGACATCCATTAGTGATGTTAATTGGTTTACCTTTCTGTCAAAAGAATCGCCTTTCAAGACGATGACAGTTATAGTCTATGACTCCCTGTCCAAAGGTGAAGAACTATGTTCAAGCCTTAAGACTCCTGATCTAATAAGATTGCAGCCTATGAATTGATGTCCTTGTGACAAATCCACAAGTTATATTTCAAGTCACCCATAACAAGCCTCCGAGCTATAATTCGTCGTTCGTGACAAGTTAACATACTAAATGTTAACATCGCTAGTGACAGGCCTTAGTGCCATATCCTATAACGTCCTAGAGACAAGGCCGTTTGTGCCGCATCTAAATGTCATTACGACAAGGCCTTCGCGCCATATGATTACTTATGTCCTTCATGACTGGGCTTATTGCCATATCTTTCTACGTCCCTCGCGACAGGCTTCTGTGCCATTTATGTATATATATATATATATATATATATAACCAAAGTCATGTAAGGCTAGCCTTTGAGCTATTTATAATCGTCCTTGTGACAAAGACAGTTGTGACATTATGGTCACCTGTCAAGCAGGTATTGGACACGCTCCAAACCTTGAATGCCATTGATAGTCCTTTTGTGACCTAAGCTAAATGAAATAGATATACATTCAAATAGCATTCATTAAGAATGTTCGGAACATAATGGCCTATACGGTTTGTGGATGCCGTGGCTAATCTATGTCAGGTCATCAGGATGATGACTAATAATGATTTAATTTGGTATTTAGTACCAAGTTTTGAGTATGGAAAACTCGGATGAGATAGGCAATGGTCGCGATGCTATTAATGCGACAAAAGCAAAGAATGTCTCAAACGTAAACCTCAAAATTAATGGAGTAAATCTCCAAGCGGTGGTTAACGCAGCCGTTTGAAAGGCCAAGGGGAAAAGGTCATGAAACAACCCCAAAGAGCCGAATGCTTCTCGCTCTAAATTTCAAAAAAAAAAAAAAAAAAAAAAAAAAAAAAACCACGTTCAAATGCTCGTGAGAAGAGCTTTGTTTACACTTCGGATATGAAGGGTGAACCAAAGAAGGAGGATAACTCCCAGAAGTCTGAGAAAGAGAGCAAGTACATGCTTAATAAAAAGCAACGAAAGTTCAGTAAGAAGCCTGTATACCTCAGAGACTGCTTCAGCATTATTAGATGGATGTTTTATATCCATTAGGAATCATTTTTCCGATGTCCTAGTTCCGTTAAATATAAGGACTCAATATAGTGATAAAAATCGATTGGTTGCCTTAAAAATCAAGCCCATATTGTGGGTGATAAGAAGCAATTAATTATCAAGACTCCTTATGAGACAACCCTTATAATTACATGTATCCGCATGATTAATTAATATTAAACATAAAAAAATGGTGGAACTGGCCGTCCCCGGAATCGAACCTGGGTCTAGGCCACACCCTTTCGCGCGCCTAGCCAACCGAGCTAGGTGCCTAGTTTGTGAAATTTCCATTTTGATTAAATATAAGCACATGTACAATAACTTCCTTATATTCTTCTATAAGTCACCTACTTATCCTCATTATGTTGACTAAGTATTAGAATCCAAGATTTTACCTCTATGTTTTAGTTACTCTTGGCTTGCTTATGTTGACTAAACACTAGAAAAGACCTTATTAGAAAAACCTAGTATCCGTTTTGCGAAAAGGGAAAAGACGGAATAAGAATTTTCCGACTCTCACCATAAAAGTTCTAGACAGTCGATAGTATGTCGCAAATTTTAATGCATTGGCTGAGATAGTACCCTATTCAGTATACCCAAAAATCTAAGCTTAAAGCACATAATTATTAGTGGTTTGACTGCTAAGAGATACGTTTGGGTTCGGATGCTAATAAGTCTCTCATAAGATCTTAAGCTTAGCAAACTTTTAGAAAATTTTCCCATAAAAACCCCAGATATTAAGTGTGAGGGAAAAAGTTACAGACGAAATCGAAAGAATCATTTCTTTTGTTCCTATCAGAAACCTTCAGTCGTATGTTTTCGAAATGTCCTCTTTCTAAGAGGAAGTGCGTCAGCATATATAGTTGATATCTATTTAATCTCTATCAATTCCGAATCCCAGATGATATGATAAAAGCGCCATATTAGGATTGGTGTATCTTAATAAGTTCCATAGATTGCTTCCATGCCTGATCAGTATGGAGGTTTAATGCATGGGACCACAAAGATATTCCGAGAGGTCATATGGTACTAAATTCAACTAATGGTATTCAAAAGAGATATCTAGAATGGAATTGTCCAAGTAAATGTTCCAGATTAAGGAATTCGTGGACTAGTAACATAAAGGTGTCACTTATTTGACACAAGCAATGACGGATGAACTGGAGTCTGAGATATAGAAATCTCTGTAACCTCCTTGTATCTTAACTATCTTCTCCTAAGATTACCCTGTTTACCCATGAGGGACAGGTAGGATTAAGATTTATATCTCATTTAAAGGCTGTATTATTATGAAATCTCCAAGACGTCTAGTACCGTCATTGGAAGAATCAAAACCCTGATAACTAAGTTTTAAAATAGAGGGTTCATATAGCCTAACTCGATACTCCGAAAGTTGGATATTGTTAAACAAGAAAGACGGTTCATTTTGCTTATGCATTATTTACCGCAACCCTAATTAGGCAACAATTAAGAAATTGCCATCAGCTGCTCTGAATCGTCGATTTGTTCGACTAACTACAAGGATCGGCTAACCATTAAAAATTTGTTAAGTAGTGGTTGGAATAACCATCTCACCTTAAGATAAGCTTGTCTATGATAGTTGATATGTAAGTATCAAGGCTGCTCCCTTGGAGACCCTGTAAAGATAGAATGATAAACATCTATTGTAGGGGCAATAGATTGGTAAGTTCAATTACCAGGATCTAAGGACAAATTATGGTGGATAGGCTTGAAGAAGTCTGTAACCACCTATGTAGCTAAATGCTTGACTTGTGCGCAAGTCAAAGCCGAGCATCAGAAACCGTCAGGTTTGCTACAACAGCTTGAACTTCCTACGTGGAAGTGGGAAATGGTAACTATGGATTTTATTACCAAGTTACCCAAGACAAGGAAAGGAAATAATACAATATGGGTTATAGTTGATAGACTGACTAAGTCAGCACATTTCTTACCCATCAAGGAGACTTATAGCTCCGACATGTTAGCCCAGTTATACGTTGCTAAGATTGTAGCCTTACATGGCATACCTGTGTCTATTATCTCTGACAGAGATACTAGATACACATCACATTTTTGGAAGAGTTTCCAACAATCTTTGGGCACACGTTTGAATTTAGTACGGCTTATCATCCTCAGACTGACGGTCAGAGTGAGCGTACTATTCAAACGTTGGAAGATATGCTACGTGCATGTACGATCGATTTGGGTGGTAGTTGGGATAAGAACTTACCATTAATCGAATTCTCCTACAACAATAGCTACCACACCAGCATAAAGGCTACGCCTTTTGAGGCATTATATGGTAGAAAGTGTAGATCGCCCGTGTGTTGGGCGGAAGTTGGAGATGTCCAATTATCTGGACCAGAGATAGTGTTCGAGACGACGGACAAGATTGTCCAGATTCGTGACCGTCTCAAAGCTGCCCGAGATAGGCAGAAGAGCTACGCAGATCCGAAGCGTAAAGCTTTTCACTTCGAAGTAGGTGATAAAGTATTGCTTAAGGTATCACCCTGGAAGGGGGTGATGCGGTTTGGTAAGAAAGGCAAGCTAAGCCCGAGATACATAGGACCTTTCAAGGTTATCGAACGTGTCGGGTCAGTTGCCTATAAACTAAACTTACCTGAAGAGCTCAGTGGAATTCACAATGTGTTCCACATCTACAATCTGAAAAAGTGTTTCACTGACGAATCACTGGTTATACCACACACAGATGTGCATATTGACGAGAGCTTGAAATTTGTGGAAAAACCTTTGTCGATTGAAGATCGACAGGTAAAGAAGCTTCGAAGGAAGCATGTACCTATTGTAAAGGTCAAATGGGATGCCCGTAGAGGTCCCGAATTCACGTGGGAGGTTGAATCCACGATGAAAGAAAAGTACCCTCATTTGTTTCAGTAAATCTCGGGTCGAGATTTATTTTAAGGGGGTGAGGATGTAACACCTCGAAAATTCGTGTTAAATAAAATAACGACACGTGTCGTGTAAGACAAAAAGCGTTATAAACTCGGATTTATTAAAAATGTTTGACAGGATTTAAAAGTGTCGTTATGTTAACTTTTGCACCTCTGAACGACCTCGTTATAAATCCCAAGACTCAAAACATATTAAAAACATGTAGTATATGTTCAAGTTCAGTGAATTATAGCAATGAATGATTCATAATTTAATTGGTGGACTCCTACGAAGAAATTTGCACGGTAAACCTTATTGTTCAGCACTTTCTAAAAGACTCCAAGACTTTCACACAACATAACATGGTGGTGCATACTATACATGACCCAAATTTGAGGCCCCATATTGATAAAAAAACGGCCAAGAATCGTTTATACTCAGTTGCCCCTTCAAATCATTGAAAAGCCAATATTTTGGTCCCTGATGAATTGTTGCGCACCGCAACAAATAATTGTTACGGTGCGCAAGCAACTGCCCAGCAACAGAAAACCGGCTGTTGCCAGTTTAAACGCGATTCTGACCTCTTAAACGAGTTTCCTCTTACCCCTTGGCCCCTAAACACTCCCTAAACATGTAGGACACATGTAGGAATGTTGTGGGCAGTAGTAGACCTTGTTGTCAATGCATTGTGGTGAGTAAATCCACTATATAAGGGCCTTTAGTTGCAAACAATTCATCACATCTTCATCTGCATTCTTGGAGCACTTCTGGAACTCAAAACCTTCTCTCAAGTGTTTCCTAATCAAGCTTAGGACCTTTGTAAGTTGCCTAACCTTCTCTAATTAACTTTAGCTTAGTTATTTAGCTAAAAGTCAAACCGACGTAATTACGGTTTGACTTCGAGATTAAGTATTAATGGCTCAGTCATATCTCGAATCAAAAGTAGTTATGAGTTGGTATTTATGTGGGTAATAAAACCTCAAAAGGGTTTCCCCTGATCATCACTCTAACCAGGTCAAAAGTCGGGTCAAACTTATATTTAAAAAGTCAACAGGAAGCTTAAAATGCTATTTATGCATAATTAACATTGTAGATCATATGCAACCTGTTGGATCATTGTTATAACTTGGTAATAAGTGTAAGAACATGTCTAAACATGTTCAACCCGACAATCTCCTGTTTAGACCCGGTTCGGAGCCGAAAGTCGCATAGTTTGACTTTCACTTTGATTTTCAGTTCTGACCCGTTTAGGCATGTTTTAGAAATGCCTTAGAGCTTTAATTGGATTAGGTTACTTGTTAGTACAACACTCTGTGATTATACACCTTGGTTCATTAGTTATCCAATTAATATGCATGTTTCCGTTAATTGCTCATATGTTGACCATTATGCCCTTATTACCTTAAAACGTGATTTATGAAAATGTAAAAGTGTAGAAACCTTAGTTACTGATATATAAACTTGTATGCAAAGTTTGACATCAGTTTGACTTGTAGATTAAGAGTTATGCTCATTATCGCAAATTTAAAGCTTTATGTTAATAAAATGGCGTAATTAGCGTATAGCCTAGTTAAGCCTACTTTTTGGTACCAAACTTAATACCCACTGATGTAATATATTATTTTGGGATTTTTAAAGATTTTTAATTAATTTTAGGTTGAGCATAACTAGTAGTCGTAGGCTTAATCCGGTAATTGTCGATTTTGCCCTTACGGGCCATAAAATGAGTTTTACCGATCTAAACGACTCCAAACCTTTTGCTACTGATCACATATGTTAAATAAGTTATTTTAAGCCTGCTGGAAATATAAAAATATCAGATTTAATTATCGAACCCGGAAATGGCCTTTAATCGCCTTATTTAGCGTTTTTAACGCATAGTATGTATTAAAATCATATTGAACATACCCGGGTTGATATCTACTGATATATGAGGCAAATTATAATATTTTAAAAGTAAGCAAAGGTTGTTAAACTCAGACTTCAGTTTTGAGCTTTTCGGCTTATGTGAAATTACCAAAATACCCCTGCGGGGCATAGTTTGGCTATAATTGATAAATTTCACATATATACTTTATCCTACTGTTATAACTCATAAATTTCTCCTTAGCATCAATAGAAGTCTCGCAAGCTTAAGATATCTAAAAGTCTGTTGAACTATTGTTTCCATTTTATGTTCGATCCGTCTGTGGATAAACTTCCGAATATTGTGACATTTGATATTACAATAATAAATTCGGTTGTATTATAATTTCAATTGCTTCCGCTGTGCAAATTAATATTGTGTTGTTTGACTATTATGTTGCCAACCATGACGTCACGATACTCCCCACCGGGTCCACCGGTGACACGTGGAAATCGGGGTGTGACAGCTGGATGTCCCGATGATCGGCGTTCTACCACGGGTTATTGTGTCTTTCTTGGGCCCAACCTTATCAGTTGGAGTTCCAAGAAACAGCATACGGTTGCTAGGTCGAGTACAGAGGCTGAGTACCGAGCGCTTGCTCATACAGCTGCTGAGTTACGGTGGATTACATCTATATTACATGAGTTGCATATCACGATGACTTGTCCACCATCTCTTTGGTGTGACAATATTGGAGCTACATATCTTGCAGTCAACCCGGTATTTCATCAGCGCACCAAACACTTGGAGATTGACTTGCATTTTATTCGTGACATGGTTTTGGCTGGTATTTTACATGTTCGGTATGTTTCCACCGCATTTCAGATTGCAGATCTTTTGACCAAAGGATTGTCTGGTGTTCGTTTTGACAATCTGAGGTCCAAGCTTCACGTGGATGCTCCCCGTTTAGCTTGAGGGGGCATATTAGAGTATACTGGTAGAGTTGTATGTATAGTGTTAGTTTGTTGAGGATTGTTTGTTAGTTGGTTATTCCTCATTTGTATATATATAGACTATCACAATGAACTGTACTACTTACTTGATGAGATGTGATTATGAGTTTAGCTTGATATTGTTCTTCAAGAAGGTTATTGCCATAATCCGGTGTAACTCCTTATCGTGTGGCACCAGTTGAGTGAATAATATCCAAGTCTGTGTATTTTTAAGCGGAAGTGTTAAACTAGGATTCACATCCTTTGTCTGTTATGAAAAGCGCAAGGATTCATTGACTTCCTTTTGGCGTGCGGGTATTACTTGCTGTCTTTCTTCTAACATTCTTTGTAGGACCAGTGCGCGGCCGTGCAAGGTTTAAAAGAGGGTTGTATGATGAGGTTGTGGTATGGTCCCAAGTACTTGACATGAGGTTTTTTTGGGACCTTACCCCTTCATCTGAGAACACTCGCCTGAAGGCACAACAACGCAGTGAGGCAAAACCCGCTCAATTCAATGATCGAACTAGCGATCTCCTCCTAGTCTCCCATCATCACCAGGTGCCACAAAAACTAATGTAGAGGGCTAGAATCGAACCACAATCACTTAAAACTCCAGATTTCTCCCTTACAACTCCACCACCAATTCATTGGCTTGCTGATTTCAAATCCAAACTTACCCAAACCAATTTAAAATATAATATAACATAAACACATAAATTGATAAATTGTTAGATTCTTTTTCGGTAGTCATAAATTTTATCCTAATTAACCAATCGAAGTTGATATATAACAATCCGAACCTAACCTAAACTCATTTAAAATAACATAAACACGAAAATTAATACATTGTTTTTTTTAATGAAAAATTATCTACATCGACGCATCATACTTCCGTATTAGAAGCTCGGTCCCACTAAGGCAGACGATCGTTCATTACAATAGGTCCGACGCTCACAAAAAAATGACACGACGTTTAACTGGAGAAAAACCTCACTAAAACCCCTATCCAGTTGAGTGAGTGCCCTTGTATTTAATCCTAATTAATGAATAGTATATTAGTAATTTCAATCCGGGGTTTCATTTTAAATGGGGTAGTTTCAAACATTCAAAGTCAAACGGCTGTGTTCAAACACAATGTGACACACACATAGTTAGTTACATGTGTAATATCTAGGAACACTCCCAGCTATTATTAATCAAACATCCATGGCCCATTGGCCATTCCCACTATCTCTACCACACCCTCCCATCTCAATGCTTTCACCAAACCTGTATATATACACTCTCCTTCTTCTCGACTCCTTCACACTCAAAAACATTTCCCTCAAAATCACAAACAGTTTTTTAAACTAAACATAAGTCTTGTTGAGTTAGATTTCATCTGCTAATTTAACTGAAGTAATCATGGATAGACTTGCAAAGTGTCCAGCAAACTATGTCCCTCTAACTCCTCTCACTTTCATCAAGAGAGCATCCATGGTGTATGCCAATCGGACTTCGGTCATATACGCCGGAGTTCGCTTCACTTGGCGCCAAACGTATGAGCGTTGCTGTCGCCTCGCTTACTCTCTTCGATCACTTAATGTTGTCAAGAATGATGTTGTAAGTATCTTGTTTTTTATATATTTGGAAACATTTGTAAACTTTCTAGATTTTGATTTAGGGCTTTGGTTATTTTACAGGTATCTGTGTTGGCGCCAAATGTACCTGCTTTGTATGAGATGCATTTTGCAGTGCCAATGGCCGGGGCTGTGCTCAATGCAATTAACACAAGGCTAGATGCTAAGAACATAGCCACAATTCTCCTCCATTCAGAAGCCAAGGTGTTTTTTATTGATTACCAGTATGTTCCGTTAGCATCCGAGGCGCTGCGGATGCTGGTGGCGGGTTCTAAAGACGGTTCAGCACAAAATGCGATGCCTTTGGTCATTGTGATAGATGACATTGATATGCCCACTGGGGTGCGCCTTGGAAACTTGGAGTATGAACAACTCATACACCATGGTAACCCCGGGTACCCTGGTGAAGATCTTGAAGAAGAGTGGGATGCGATCGCGTTGAATTACACTTCTGGCACGACCTCTGCGCCGAAGGGGGTTGTGTATAGCCACCGTGGTGCTTTTCTGAGCACAATGAGCTTGATACAAGGTTGGGAAATGGGGACCGAGTCGGTGTACCTGTGGTCACTGCCAATGTTCCACTGCAATGGGTGGACATTCACCTGGGGTGTGGCGGCAAGAGGCGGGACAAACGTGTGCATACGCAACACATCCGCTGAGGAAATGTATAAGAGTATCTCGAAGCACAAGGTGACTCACATGTGTTGTGCACCTATTGTGTTTAACATACTCTTAGAGGCAAAGCCGCATGAGCGCTATGAAATAAAATCCAAGGTCAACATCCTCACAGGAGGGGCGCCTCCACCTGCACCCCTCCTAGAAAAGATGGAGAACCTTGGGTTTCACATAATGCATGCCTATGGCCTCACTGAGGCCACGGGACCCGCCCTTGTTTGTGAGTGGCAAACCAAATGGAATCAATTGCCACAAGAACAACGGGCGAGACTGAAGGCACGCCAAGGTGTTGGGATACTCACTCTCGCAGACGTAGATGTGAAGAACAAGGACACGATGGATAGTGTCCCACACGATGGGATGACCATGGGAGAGATCGTACTCCGAGGAAGTAGCATCATGAAAGGGTACTTAAAAGATGAGAAGGCAACCGCAAAGGCCTTCAAGAATGGATGGTTTTTAACAGGCGACGTTGGCGTTATCCATCCCGATGGTTACCTTGAGATCAAAGACCGATCAAAGGACGTAATCATCTCCGGTGGAGAAAACATAAGTAGCGTGGAACTAGAGTCCATTTTGTTCAAACATCCGGATATACTTGAAGCAGCCGTGGTGGCAATGCCTCACCCAAGATGGGGAGAGAGTCCTTGCGCCTTTGTCGTCTTGAAAAAGGCTGGCACGACGGAATCGGAGATCTTGGCATATTGCCGGAAGAAGATGTCAAAATTTATGGTACCAAAGAAGGTTGAATTTGTGAAAGAGCTACCAAAAACAGGAACTGGTAAAGTTCAAAAAGTAGAGCTCAGGAAAATAGCACAAACTCTACAAATCTCTGAAAACACATCTACAAGCAACAGCAGATATGAACTGCATGATCAAGACAAACTCCTTGCAATTTCCCGACTTTAAATTAATAATTTACATGTAACTTCATTGTAAGATATATAGTATTCCAATACGTATTGGTTGAATATAATTTTATATAGATTGTTGTTGTGGCTTGCAAGTCTAAAGACTAATACATTTTAAAGTACGCTCAATTTAGCATTAAAGACTACTTAAAATGTAAATAGCAAAAAGTTTTACTATATTGTGACTTATGTTTGGATGAATACAAGTTCAAAATATTCTACAAATGACAAAAACCTTAGAAAGTGTAGAAAGGAATTTCGTGTTTTGAGGATAACCAAGCGAGATCGAAAAATGTGACCCAACAAAGAAAATGGCTTCTTCCACTAGACTTTTGATAGATTGTTGATTATTTTCTTCAGCTTATATACTGTTTAATACAATTTATAACTAGACAGAGAATTAAAAGCATGTAATTACTTAGCACTTAAAAGAAAATTTAATACAATTTAAATCAACACCAACGTTTATTATTTAATTGAAGGGGTATGGTTTTAAATCCTCTGTAAGGCCTTATAAGTCATGCGCACAGAAGACCATACCCAAATTTAGCAACACAACACTTAGCTATCACTAGAGCTATTGCGCAAGCCCCCATCCGCACACTGATCGATGTCGTAAGGTCGGTCAAAAATATAATTAAAAAGTGTCATATTCACCTTTACTAGTAAAGAGCAAGTAGGGTGTCGAATCCACGGGGAATCAGTGGAAAGTGTAAAAGTTCATTATTTGTAATGATTATCTAATTTAAAACTAATTGCTTTTTGCAGATTGTAAGAGTGATTATGGAAAACAAACTTAATTACTATGGTTATAAACAATTATGAGAAAATGGACCAATCTCCGGGTTTTCAGGTTATGTAGAAAATTGAGTAACTTAATTACTAACAGCTGGAAATCACATAGACATGATTTGCTAAACACTTGTTTTGATAAATAACTAACAGATAATATATTTGATTGCAATGATCCATGATCGAAACCGAAAGATTGATGCAAATGAATAGTAATCCGATTAATTACCAACCCTAGATTTCATAAACATAAACAAGTTCAATGATTAACACTATGTTCCCGAGTCTCATTTAAGAGGGGGAGGGGAAGGGAGGGGAGGAAAAATTTTCTCTCCTAATCTCTCCAATTTGGGAGGATGAATATATGGTCATATTTGGTCATATTTTCTTCCCTTTTCCCTCCTTTTCCCTCCCCTCCCCCTATTAAATGAAACTCGGGAACATGGTTTTTCATATTTTCATCTCTTTTCCCTCCCCTCCCCCTGTTAAATGAGACTCGGGAATAGAGTGTAAAGGTTTAAGAACAATGACAACTTAGAATCTAATCCCAATTGTTGATGACAAAACCAAATAATTAATGAACATAAATGTCTACAATAACCAAACAATCGTTTAATCGAAAAAAAGTAGCAATAAGAAAGACTAACCGAATGATTGATCAAATCTTAATCCAAAAAGTCATAAATATACGTAAACCCAATGTTTCAAACACAAACCCTAGTCCCGGAGATGATCACGGGTGGTTTAGCCGCTCATGTTGCACGAACAAACTTCAAAGTCTTGAGAAGAGAATGATTGCATGAGTGATTCGTCGATTGGCGGAAGATTGTGATGTTGATGATGAGATTTGGAGCCAAAAAAGTTGTATACTTGCTGCTAAAACTCAGAAGATGGGAAATGTTTTTCAAATTAGGGTTTTAAACCTTTTAAGTCCGTCCACACAACAACACTTGCGCGCCCCCATCATACACGCCGTAAGTCACGGTCTAAGTACCGTAACTTACGGTCCATCATGATCAGCTTTCTTTCATCAGCCGTAAGCCAAGGTCACCAGCTGTAAGTTACTATGCAAATTTGCTGTAACTTCTTTTTAATCAACATACTCGAGTCGTAAGTTACGGTTGGTAACCCGTAACCTACGGCGTGTTTTCTCAACCCACACATAACTCATATCTAAGTTTCATGTAATGACACTTTCACCCCCTGGACTCCTTCCTTTCATATCTCTTACACATCTAAGCATCATAAATCGACCCGAATGCTTTCGTTAACAGCGATTATCAATCTCGAGTGTTCCGCTTCAACTTTAAACATATTAACTTCCCCGAATTAAGCAATTAACCTGCAAAACCCACAATCGTAGTTATCTTATTCAATGCATATAATTACTTAAAACCACACAAAATACTCAAGATAAACAATTTAAAGCTCGGGTTTCACCCTCTCCATCACATCCCCACACTTACCTTTGATTGTCCTCAAGCAAACCAATCCAGAACTACTCACCACAGTAACAACACCTCTAAATCCCTTAACCAATTCAACAATCTAAGTTCCCAAGTCATACCCGTCCCATAGACTAACACAATCGAGATTGATAGTCTGACAAACAATTGGTGCGATCTTTAAAACTTAAGACCTGTCTATTTAGAACTAACATGCTTACGATTATAACACATGCTACACGCCCCTCACAATAAACTCTCCTCTCGGTTTAAAATCTGAACTAGCGTGTAATGTGCTAGTATTTATAACACTCAAATCCAAACATGAAATTCTGCAATCATAGGCTTGTATAACAATCACACCTCCACTGTAACATGTAACACGGCACATATCAAAAGGACTTTCGGGTTTTTGGGCTTAGGCTAAGGGTAGGAGATTTTGGCTTTTATTTATATGTTTTTATGTGGCGAACAAACGAATGACCAAACCGTGACAACTTTATTTGCAAAACATAACGACTCACACTTTTAGGTTGGTTTCTACCCAAAAACATAAACAATATTCAAAACAACTCTATTTTTGTGCTTTTCTTTTTCTATTTAATTTAAATTTTTTTCTTTTTTTCTTCTTCTTTTTTTTTTCTTTCAAACACTCACTACTTTATCATTCACGGTTGGTATAAAAAAAATTCACATTGGGCGGACAAACGAAAGGTGTATAGGTACTAAGGGTGATAATTGGGTAAACATAAAACAACCACTAACGGGTGTACGGGATAACCTAATGCCTTTATCATTTACGTGCACATGTCAAATCCACAATCTCAGCATGTATCAAATTGTGACAACCCTCAAATTTACATGTATTCCGTACAATTTATTAATGACAATTAAAGTGCTTGACGACTGTGTGGAATTACTTAACTGCTCTCTGATTACTGTGTTATGCTTACATGTATTTGTGAACATACTAGTAGTATACAGAAAAGTTACTAAATAGACCGGTATGCCTTCCTGAGTGTTAAAAATTAAAAACGTTGCAAAAATACATATATAGGACACTTTACGGATTAATTAAGCACTTTAACGGATTAACATACAACCAAACAACCGGACTTTACCCAGAACATAAAAATATTGTCAATGACATTGTTTTTGTTTTTCTGAGCTAGTTAGGGTCCCCGAACATCCTAACACCCGTTATACTACATAACACACTAGTAACTAACTTAAAGTTCTAATTAACATAACTAGTTACTAACTATATGATTAAAATCCAACTATATAACCCCCCCCCCTAACCGATCGGTCCCCATGTGGGACACACTCCTTACAATCTTGATTATTTTATTTGTCCATGTTCCATATCTAGTAAACATATGATCTAATGGTTAATGGTGAGAAATGGTCTATAAGTAAACTCCATGGTTCATTCATTCATTCACAAAACACTTAAACAAAAATTAATCTCTCTCTCTCCCTCTTGCCTTGTGTTCGGCCGAGACCATCAACCCACATCCACCCATCATCAAGTTTGGTCCTTGCTAATCCACATACACACAAAGGTGCAAGGTGACATACGAGGAGGCTCGGTGCTTTCGGAATCTCAAGAACCTCTCTAGATTTCTTTTATCCACCTCATTTACATCTTGTTTCTTCCCTAGCCTTGAGCTAGTAGTAAGTGCCTCTAAACATCATCTTGATCTTGTTTATGGTGGTTAATAAGTGATTTAATGGTTGAAAGATGAGAACACTAAATAACATAACATAAAGTCTTGAAAATAAAGAATGGAAGATGGATAAAGAGAAGTTATGTGTGTAAATCATGTAGATCTTGTGTTGTTATGATTCTTGGTTGATTATCTGATGTTTTGCTGGTTAATATTGATGTTTGATGTTGTTGTGATCACTAAACATGTTAACGGAATCAATCAAACACAATTTAGAAGGTTAAAAGCTGAAACAGTAGGCTGTTTGGTAATTACAGCCAACTTCAGTTGGGTGTAACAGGACCATAACTTAACAAGAAATGTATTTTCTGAAGTCTAGGGTTATGTATTATGAAATACGGTTCTAATGGCACCAGAATCATAATTTTTGGACTTCGTTTACTATTTTTAAAGCGTCATTTTGTAACAGCATCTAGAGCTGCATTTTTCTGCCAAAAATATGCGTTTTGTTTTCTGTCATAACTTGAGTTCTGTGTAGAGTTAGATTATAAAACTTGTACTGTAGATGACCACCGATGTATTTGTAATTATCTCACTAGAATTTCGTAAATCGGACTTACGATGAATTTTAAATAAATTATTCCGTGGACTACGATCAGAAAAAGATAAATCTGAGTTCAGTCCGGAAAATGAATTTTTATAAAATATTAGTAATGAACTGGACCCCGATATTTTTACACAATAAAATTTGGAACGTTTAAGACATTCTGTAAAAATTTGGGAATTTTTGGAATAAGTTAACTATTTTATTAAAATGTCCGAAAACAGCCCGGTTTTGAATATTTAAGCTGAAACGACATAAGTTGTAATTTGCGTGTCTAAATGTCGAGTATGCTATCTGTGAATGATCTAACATGTTATATGTGTTATGTGCATTATCGTATGTTTGCTTATGAGTGGGGAATGGATGGGAAGTATATATGGGCATAAACAGTTAAAGTAATGCATGCTATGTGATAGATACGTGTAGGAACTTTGTGCTCTATTTGAAAACCACTAAATGACTAACTGGTAATCATATTAGGACGTGATTGACCGACCTTGACTGTTAGCTATATTTGAGAATCTAACCGAGCAAACCGAGGTGAGTTCACACTTTCTACAAGGCATGGGATTCCCGGTGGTTTGGGAACGGGTTAAAGAATTTAAAACTAAATCTACATATCCCCTTGGGAAGATATGTACGGCCATCCTCCATAGATAGGATGCCATTATTAATCCTACGAATTCTCCTGGTGCAGAATACGTATGTTCGTCCTCCTGGTGTAGGACAACAACCTTAAAAACTAGCTAGACAAAACTCTATCAATAAGTCCCTCTTCATTATATCGACTTAATCGCCAAGGCCAATGGCGAGCGGGTCATTAGTTAATAGCGCTATTAGGTTTAACAAACCTCACACCGTGCCGGTCAGATGGGCGTGTACTAATGGACTATGGCAGACTATCAGTGATGATAGACGCTGATATAGGGCACAACTTATTTGCGTAGTAGTCGATATCATACCGTCTAGTAGTTCACACGGGGAAAGCCCCCACTGATTATGGTTATGGTTTGGGTAATGAAAAGGAACTGGTTAAACATACTTTCAACTACGGGGTAACCCCCACGGCAATTAAGCCAACCAAAGTCAAACCACGTTTTTCAGAAACAACTTAAAACTAAACAACCAAACGTGAACTCACTCAACTTTGTTGTTGACTCGTTGTTACATGCCTTACAGGTCGCTAAACTCTTGGAGCTTGCACGAGGAAGGAGTCGTTGTGGTGTACGGACTGTTATGTTCCGTGCTTATTATTTAAATCCTTATGAACTTATTAAACTTATGCTTTGAACTTTAACTTATAAACTATGGACTTATGTTTTTGGATTTACTTTTATGCTTCCGCTGTTTAAACTAAACATGGTTAACTAGCTTTGGTCACCAATCATATTGTAATTGGTCTTATTTACTTAATTACGATGTTCAATATGATTGGTGGCTCGATCCTGGTCACGTCACGCCTCCAAGCGGTGGTACTCCGCATGGTGGATTTTGGGGGTGTGACAGATTGGTACAGAGTCATTGGTTATAGTGAACTTGGTTTTAAAAAGGGGAAAAGCTTTTGATAAATCCAGACTATAACCTGTACAGTGCTCAACGATCCACAACGACGCTTCGCTCCACGTGCAAGACTCGACACAATAGGTGGTATGATTTATGTTATATTGTTGGTTAGATAGTTCACACTGTGCATAAATTAACGTAATAATTGCTATTTGAACCTTGTGTGCTTACTCTTTTCTGTCACTCCACACTTACGCACTTGCGACACCTTTCTTACGTGTGTCCCTTCGATGTGAAGATCATGAGTGGACGTCTCGACATGACCCAGGGTCAGCTGACGAACTGGATCAACGAACGGATTGCTGAAGCCTTAGCAACCCAAACAGGGAGTCAACCCATGCACCCTCAAACACGCATGGGCACCTTCAAGGCGTTCCTAGAATGCAAACCTCCCACTTTCGACGGCACTGAAGGGACAATCAGCCTTCTACACTGGATCCGGAGAATCGAATATACATTCGAAGAGAGTGAAAGCCCTGCCAGCAAACGAGTAGAGTACGCTACTGGCATGTTGCAAGGGAAAGCGTATTCTTGGTGGAGCGCACACGTTCAGATGCTCGGATTGGCAGACGCGAATGCCATCCTCTAGAGCGACTTCAAGGATTGGATTAAGGAAGAATTCTACCACCTGGACGACATCCTGGAACTGGAAATAGAGTATTATGGTTTGAAGATGGAGGGATCAGAGATTGAGGCGTACACAAAGAGGTCTAACGACTTGGCTGCCTTATGTCCTAACATGTCACAACCCATATCTAGGCGAATCAAGCTATACCTCAGAGGCTTAGTCCCGAAAATCCAAGGGTCTGTGAGTGCGGCCAACCTTCCCACAATCCAGCAAGTCGTTCGTTTGGCTCACCAACTCACCGATCAGGCGGTGGAAGAGGGCAAGTTGCCCAAGCGTAACACTTCCAATGCAAATGCTCTTATTAGTAACAAGTATATTTGGGGTGATCACCAAGGTGAGGGTCCTAGCTCTATACGACGGGAACCGCACAGGAAACTCGGGCTGAACTACCAAAAGCAGGGGGGATACCTAGGGAATAAACCGAAATGCCGCAAGTGCCAACGGCACCACAGCGGGTCATGTGCGGAATCGTGTTGTCATCGGTGCTAGAAGTTGGGACATATGGCTAGAGACTGTAGGAGCCCATATCCTGCAAACCGGAACCAACGGCAACACCAGCAGGGTAATGAGAGATGTTACCAGTGCAGTGCTGAGAGCCACTTCAAGAGGAACTGTCCGCAGATAAGACAGAATCGTGACAACAGCGGCAACCAGGGCAACGGGAACAATAATGGAGACAATAAGGATAACCGCAGGACTGGTAAGCATGAGCTCCTGAATGGACAAGAGGAAGAAGGAAACAACCCCAACGTTGTGGCGGGTAAGTTCCTACCAGACAATTTCCTTGTTTCTATTTTAGTTAATTCGGGTACAGATGTTAGAAATGTGTTCCTAAGAGTTAGTCAGGTGCTTAAGCGTACCCCATTACCCATAAAACACCAAACATACTGTAGAACTAGCTAATGGTGAAAGTCTCGAGGGCGCACACACAGTTAAGGGTTGTAACCTCGTCTTAGCTGGTCAGACCTTCTGTATCGATCTTATTCCTATCGTACTTGGTAGCCTCGACGCTGTTATTAGGAAGGATTGATTATCTCACCATTAAGCGGAAGTTCTTTTCAACAAGAAGATTGTCCGCATCCCTCGTTCTGGTAAAGGACCCCTCGTAATTCAGGGTGACAAGAGTGGTGCTGTCGTAGGCATCATCTCTTTCCTTAAGGCCCAGAAGTGTTTGCGAAAGGGCCACACTGCTATCCTAGCCCTCGTATCTGATGCATCCTCGGAAGAAAGGAAGATAGAAGACATTCCTATAGTGCGCGACTTTCCTGAGGTATTTCCTGAGGAATTGCCTGATCTTCCGCCTCATCGCCAAGTTAAGTTTCAAATCGAGCTAGCTCCTGGAGCAGCGCCCATAGCTCGAGCACCATATCGTCTAGCTCCATCAGAACTTGAAGAACTGTCCACACAACTACAAGAACTCTTGGAAAAGGGTTTCATACGTCCTAGCTCTTCGCCCTGGGGAGCTCCAGTCTTGTTTGTGAAAAAGAAAGATGGTACTTTCAGAATGTGTATTGACTACCACGAACTCAACAAGGTGACTGTGAAGAATCGTTATCCTCTTCCACGTATTGACGACTTGTTCGACCAGTTGCAAGGGTCGAGCTATTACTCCAAGATTGATTTGAGATCGGGATACCACCAGCTGAGGGTCCGAGATGAAGACGTCTCCAAAACAGCATTCAGAACTCGTTACGGCCATTACGAGTTTCTGGTTATGCCATTCGGGCTGACGAATGCACCAGCGGTCTTCATGGATCTCATGAACCGAGTATGCAAACCTTACCTGGATAAGTTCGTTATTGTGTTCATCGACGATATCCTGATCTATTCTAAGAGTCAGGAGGAACACGAGCAGCATCTACAACTTATGCCGGAACTTCTTCGAAAAGAGCAGTTGTATGCCAAGTTTTCGAAATGTGACTTCTGGCTTCGCGAAGTCCACTTTCTAGGCCACGTAGTAAACAAGGATGGGATTCATGTGGATCCATCTAAGGTTGACTCGATCAAGAACTGGCCTGCACCCCGTACACCTACAGAAATCCGCCAATTCTTGGGTTTGGCAGGATATTACAGAAGGTTTATCAAGGATTTCTCAAAGATTGCGCAACCTCTCACTTCACTGACTCAGAAAGGTGTCATCTATCGTTGGGGTGATGCACATGAGTCCGCATTTCAACACTTAAAAGAAAGACTTTGTAGCGCGCCTATCCTCTCATTGCCTGAAGGCACAGAAGATTTTGTGGTTTATTGCGACACTTCCATCCAAGGACTTGGTTGCGTGTTGATGCAACGTGACAAGGTCATTGCCTACGCATTGCGCCAACTTAAGGTTCACGAAAGGAACTACACTACGCACGACTTGGAGCTGGGAGCAGTTATTTTCGCACTTAAGATATGGAGACATTACCTGTACGGTACCAAGTGCACCATTTACACCGATCACAGGAGTCTCGAGCATATCTTCAAGCAAAAGGAGTTAAACATGCGTCAACGCCGATGGGTTGAGCTCTTGAACGATTATGAATGCGCTATCAAATATCATCCGGGCAAGGCCAATGTTGTGGCCAACGCCCTCAGTCGAAAGGATACTATACCTAAGCGTGTACGTGCTTTACAGCTTACCATCCAATCTAACCTTCCCGATCAGATTCGCGATGCTCAGGTTGAAGCATTGAAAGCAGAAAACATCAGGGCTGAGTCCCTACGAGGATCGAGGCAACGGCTGGAACAAAAGGAAGACGACGCCTACTATGTTAACGGACGCATCTGGATTCCACTTTATGGAGACCTACGCGAGCTTGTGATGGATGAAGCACACAAGTCTCGTTATTTGGTACATCCTGGTTCGGATAAAATGTACCACGACCTCAAGACTACGTATTGGTGGTCTGGCATGAAAGCCCACATAGCAACCTACGTCAGTAAGTGCTTGACTTGTGCGAGAGTCAAGACTGAATATCAGAAACCATCAGGCCTACTTCAACAACCGGAGATCCCGAAATGGAAATGGGAGCAAATTTCCATGGATTTCGTTACTGGTCTGCCTAGATCTCAACGCGGAAACGATACCATTTGGGTGATCGTAGATCGACTGACCAAGTCTGCACATTTTCTGGCCATCAAAGAAACGGATAAGTTTTCTACTCTTGCAGACATTTACCTAAAGGAAGTGGTATCAAGGCACGGAGTGCCAACCTCCATCATTTCTGATCGTGACGCGTGTTTTACTTCTGAACTGTGGCAAGCAATGCACAAGTCTTTTGGCTCACGTTTAGATATGAGCACCGCTTATCACCCACAGACGGATGGGCAATCTGAACGCACCATCCAAACCCTTGAAGACATGCTTAGGGCATGTGTAATCGATTTTGGTAATGGCTGGGAAAAGCACCTCCCGCTGGTGGAGTTTTCGTATAACAACAGCTACCACACCAGCATCCAAGCCGCTCCGTTCGAGGCATTGTACGGACGTAAATGCCGATCACCTCTCTGTTGGGCAGAAGTTGGTGACAGCCAAATCACTGGCCCAGAACTTGTGGTAGATACCACCGAGAGAATTGCTCAGATACGACAGCGAATGGCGGCAGCTCGTGACCGTCAGAAAAGCTATGCTGATAAAGGAAGAAAACCACTCGAGTTCCAGGTTGGGGATCGAGTGCTACTCAAAGTCTCGCCTTGGAAAGGCGTAGTTCGTTTTGGCAAACGAGGCAAGCTCAATCCGCGTTATGTCGGACCGTTTGAAATCATCGAGAAAATTGGCAAAGTCGCCTACAGGTTGAATATACCCGAAGAACTCAGCGGAGTTCACAACGTATTCCATGTGTCGAATATGAAGAAGTGTCTGTCAGATGAGACCCTCATAGTTCCTCTCAAGGAACTCACTATCGACGACCAGCTGCGATTCGTCGAGGAACCTGTAGAGATTACTGATCGAGATGTTAAGATTCTCAAGCGCACAAGAATACCTCTTGTCCGAGTTCGTTGGGATTCCCGTCGCGGCCCAGAGTATACCTGGGAACGAGAAGACCAAATGAAACTCAAGTATCCCCAGCTGTTTAAGAAAAACGCAACCACTACTGAGGCTGAAACTACTGCAGAATTTCGGGACGAAATTCCAAAGCAACGGGGGGATGATGTGACACCCCAGGAAAACCAGGAAAACCAACGCAACTTAACTAGCTTCCTCAGTAACCACGCGCTAAATTTCGGGACGAAATTCTCTTAACAGGGGGAGAATGTGACAACCCTCAAATTTACATGTATTCCGTACAATTTATTAATGACAATTAAAGTGCTTGACGACTGTGTGGAATTACTTAACTGCTCTCTGATTACTGTGTTATGCTTACATGTATTTGTGAACATACTAGTAGTATACAAAAAAGTTACTAAATAGACCGGTATGCCTTCCTGAGTGTTAAAAATTAAAAACGTTGCAAAAATACATATATAGGACACTTTACGGATTAATTAAGCACTTTAACGGATTAACATACAACCAAACAACCGGACTTTACCCGGAACATAAAAATATTGTCAATGACATTGTTTTTGCTTTTCTGAGCTAGTTAGGGTCCCCGAACACCCTAACACCCGTTATACTACATAGCACACTAGTAACTAACTTAAAGTTCTAATTAACATAACTAGTTACTAACTATATGATTAAAATCCAACTATATAACCCCCCCCCCTAACCGATCGATCCCCATGTGGGACACACTCCTTACAATCTTGATTATTTTATATGTCCATGTTCCATATCTAGTAAACATATGATCTAATGGTTAATGGTGAGAAATGGTCTATAAGTAAACTCCATGGTTCATTCATTCATTCACAAAACACTTAAACAAAAATTAATCTCTCTCTCCCTCTTGCCTTGTGTTCGGCCGAGACCATCAACCCACATCCACCCATCATCAAGTTTGGTCCTTGCTAATCCACATACACACAAAGGTGCAAGGTGACATACGAGGAGGCTCGGTGCTTTCGGAATATCAAGAACCTCTCTAGATTTCTTTTATCCACCTCATTTACATCTTGTTTCTTCCCTAGCCTTGAGCTAGTAGTAAGTGCCTCTAAACATCATCTTGATCTTGTTTATGGTGGTTAATAAGTGATTTAATGGTTGAAAGATGAGAACACTAAATAACATAACATAAAGTCTTCAAAATAAAGAATGGAAGATGGATAAAGAGAAGTTATGTGTGTAAATCATGTAGATCTTGTGTTGTTATGATTCTTGGTTGATTATCTGATGTTTTGCTGGTTAATATTGATGTTTGATGTTGTTGTGATCACTAAACATGTTAACGGAATCAATCAAACAAAATTTAGAAGGTTAAAAGCTGAAACAGTAGGCTGTTTGGTAATTACAGCCAACTTCAGTTGGCTGTAACAGGACCATACCTTAACAAGAAATGTATTTTCTGAAGTCTAGGATTATGTATTATGAAATACGGTTCTAATGGCACCAGAATCATAATTTTTGGACTTCGTTTACTATTTTTAAAGCGTCATTTTGTAACAGCAGCTAGAGCTGCATTTTTCTGCCAAAAATATGCTTTTTGTTTTCTGTCATAACTTGAGTTCTGTGTAGAGTTAGATCATGAAAATTGTACTGTAGATGACCACCGATGTATTTGTAATTATCTCATTGGAATTTCATAAATCGGACTTACGATGAATTTTAAACAAATTATTCCGTGGACTGCGGTTAGAAAAAGATAAATCTGAGTTCAGTACGGAAAATGAATTTTTATAAAATATTAGTAATGAACTGGACCCCGATATTTTTACACAATAAAATTTAGAATGTTTAAGACATTTTGTAAAAATTTGGGAATTTTTGGAATAAGTTAACAATTTTATTAAAATGTCTGAAAACAGCCCGATTTTGAATATTTAAGCTGAAACGACATAAGTTGTAATTTGCGTGTCTAAATGTCGAGTATGCTATCTGTGAATGATATAACATGTTATATGTGTTATGTGCATTATCGTATGTTTGCTTATGAGTGGGGAATGGATGGGAAGTATATATGGGCATAAACAGTTAAAGTAATGCATGCTATGTGATAGATACGTGTAGGAACTTTGTGCACTATTTGAAAACCACTAAATGACTAACTGGTAATCATATTAGGACGTGATTGACCGACCTTGACTGTTAGCTATATTTGAGAATCTAACCGAGCAAACCGAGGTGAGTTCACACTTTCTACAAGGCATGGGATTCCCGGTGGTTTGGGAACGGGTTAAAGAATTTAAAACTAAATCTACATATCCCCTTGGGAAGATATGTACGGCCATCCTCCATAGATAGGATGCCATTATTAATCCTACGAATTCTCTTGGTGCAGAATACGTACGTTCGTCCTCCTGGTGTAGGACAACAACCTTAAAAACTAGCTAGACAAAACTCTATCAATAAGTCCCTCTTCATTATATCGACTTAATCGCCGAGGCCAATGGCGAGCGGGTCATTAGTTAATAGCGCTATTAGGTTTAACAAACCTCACACCGTGCCGGTCGGACGGGCGTGTACTAATGGACTATGGCAGACTATCAGTGATGATAGACGCTGATATAGGGCACAACTTATTTGCGTAGTAGTCGATATCATACCGTCTAGTAGTTCACACGGGGAAAGCCCCCACTGATTATGGTTATGGTTTGGGTAATGAAAAGGAACTGGTTAAACATACTTTCAACTACGGGGTAACCTCCATGGCAATTAAGCCAACGAAAGTCAAACCACGTTTTTCAAAAACAACTTAAAACTAAACAACCAAACGTGAACTCACTCAACTTTGTTGTTGACTCGTTGTTACATGCCTTACAGGTCGCTAAATGCTTGGAGCTTGCACGAGGAAGGAGTCGGTGTGGTGTACGGACTGTTATGTTCCGTGCTTATTATTTAAATCCTTATGAACTTATTAAACTTACGCTTTGAACTTTAACTTATAAACTATGGACTTATGTTTTTGGATTTACTTTTATGCTTCCGCTGTTTAAACTAAACATGGTTAACTAGCTTTGGTCACCAATCATATTGTGGTTGGTCTTATTTACTTAATTACGATGTTCAATATGATTGGTGGCTCGATCCTGGTCACGTCACGCCTCCAAGCGGTGGTACTCCGCATGGTGGATTTTGGGGGTGTGACACAAATCATACAAGTTCTAACACGGAATAACATGTGGCCTGCTCTCAACAAATGAAGTTATAATGTAAATCATTCTATCAGTTCTACAGGCTCAAAATCTCATCAAGAAAAGGTAAAAGGTTACCGACATGTAGCATATGCAATCTAAAGCATGTTACCCCTAAATAGACATCTCTTTTCAACCCCCTTCTCTAAAAACACCTGTCAGACCTACTCTCATGAAACTTAAAGGAGCGACCATGAGAAAGGACTATGTTAGTTTACTACCGGCAAGGAACCCATTAGTGATTGAAACTTTAGGTTTTTATATCCGTTTAGCTTACTTAAGGCGATGAAATTTTTCAAAATTTGTAAAATTTTCAATTTTTTAGTTTTCATCGTTTTCGTCGTTTTCAATCACTTTCAACCTCTTTCAAGCTCTTGTCCCAAACCTTTCCCTTCCCGGGTTTCCACATCCCCACACTTGGGCGACATTGTCCCCAATGTATCGTGCTTTTAAAAACAAAGCCAGGGAATACCAACCAACTAATCCCATGAGCGACCAATTCCTAACACAAATAATTTAAACACATTCCCTAGACACAAATTGTTCAACACCACCAAATACGCTTAAACACACCAAAACAAAGAAATATGGACCTGATCGATGAAGCAGATTAGTGAGTGCTCACTGGTATGATGGACCCGGTGGTCCACCATAATAACCCCTAAGGTATCATAGAACGAGCTCATGTTGAAAATATCTGCCAAACCTCCTCCTGCTGGCGGATCTTGCTGCGACGACGACAATGGCTCTTGTTGATGTTGTTGCTGAGATGGATATTCATATAGTGGCGGGTGAAAAGCATATGAACTCTGAAAGTGTGGCTCGAAATACTCTCTCGGCAACCACATAGAGCCATGAACTTGAGGCGTAGGGTGTCTAGCCATACCGGGCTGATACAGCTGCTCTTGACTGTAATCCACATAAGGTGGATTTTGTACATAAGGCACTCCCATATAGTAGTCATTGTGCCTTCTAAGTTGATTTTCATCAAAAGCCTGCATATTCACATTCAATTCGAAGCTCATGTGCATCGCCCGATTATGTGCCATTAATTCCCTATGTTGACGCTCCCTCTCCGCGTCTTGCCTCGAGTCCTGATCATATATCGACTATTGAAACATCTCCCATGTAGCATACTCGGGTGGACGCATACTTTCCACCCTTGCTTGCATATCTTCGTCGAATATACCCCACGAATATGCCGACTACCTCTGCTCTTCCACCTGTCGACTCGACCCTTCACCCGTAACTATATCGGCTTTTCTTTTTCGTCGCATCAAGTCCTCATCACTGGAGTCCTGATCGTCCATCTCGCCATGTTAAGGTTTTTGTTTCCCCCACTGCAACACCTTCACTTTTGCCTTATCTCCATATTTGATTTTATGCCACAACTTGGTTTTCTTATAGGAGATTCTCTCATTTTTGCACATATCCGCAATTAAAAACATAGTATGCGGCTTACAGTAGGAATAGTCCTCCGGTTGGATCACCCCCTGTTTTTCCAACAATGCACTCAACAATCTTGCATTAGGAATCAACTTCTTGAGTTTCATATTCCTGCTTTGCCGAACATGCATCATAACTATTGCCGGAATGAGAGATGCAACTCACCAGTCATGATTGCATACAGAACTAAGAGTTCCCAACTCCTTATCGACTGTTTGTCCCCCATTTGAGGAGCCACGTCGTGATCACAAAACTCAGAAGTACCCTTACCAACGGCTTCAGATTCTCCCTCTTCATTGCAGTCCCTTTCTCCAAGATGAACAGTTCTGACAGCAAAGCATTTTCTGCCGTCACATTCTTCGGCGTATTAAAATAATTATCTTCCTTTACATACTTGTAGAACCCGTCTGGCTTTGAATCGAATTTGGCTAGTTGCCTCAAGGTGGTGAGAGACAACGTAGCTGTCTTACCATTTACCACTCCTAAAAGACTAACCGTCTTGGGTGGGTTGTTTCCATCGTGCTTCTTTAAGGTGCTGAGCCATTCCATAATGCTCTTAACGTAAATCTCCCCTTTTGCATTGCCCTTGAAGTCAACTATCGCTTCCCAGCCGAGTGCATTAAACTTCTCATGAAACCCCAAACGCCTTAAAATCCGAAAGGTGGACCGTTTTCTCAAAACACATGTTGTCCTTGATTGAATGATCATCCCCCATTTTTTCGTAGAATAATTCCGCTTGATACTCCTCTTTTTGTTTATGAGAGGTCCTTTATCCCAAGTTGCCCTATACAGAATATCACCATGGTGCCTCACCTCCAGCACATCTTCCATGGTTGTATCTTGGATTGAAACGTCGGTGGTTCATTGTTTCTTTGCTTTCGATGGGGCGGATGAAGCTTCCACAGCTGGCTCCTTCCCTTGTCTCTTTTCCTTAACCATTCTGCATTCAAAACCAACAAACAAACAATGCAAGTCAGTTTCACAATATGGACTGCAAAACAAGTGTGTAATACCAAAACCTTCCCTACACTTGTTTACAACTATGGTTAATGGTTCCATTCTACATTCATACCCCCAACGATTTCTCATTAATTATGGAAACAAAATTTTTAAACTTTTAACATGTTCCACAAGCTAATTCAACCAGATTCAGTAGCAATAAACCTCCCCCATCCTCATGTATTATCAGCAAAGTTTGATTTTTATTGACTACTCATGAACAACCTTACAAAACATAGCTACATTCTTAATTTCAAGCATAAACTTTCACAACCTAGCATGCCTCACATATATCACAACTCACCGACAAGAATCTAACAAAATATTGCTTAAAAACATACCTTGGACGTTTATATATGATAGATTCAACTTCAATTTCAACAAATTGAGCTCCAAAGTGAAAATCCCCAGATTTGAAAATTAGGGTTCGTCACATTATGCCCTTATTTCTCACAAACGAATGCAAATCATACAAAACGAGTGCTAGGGTTTTATTCTCCTTGGAAAAATACTCAGGTTAAGCTTTTGAATGGATGGATTTGGTGCAGAAACAAGAGAGTTAGGATAGGAGATGTAGCGATGGAGGTTGAAGGTTAAGAGGGAAGAAGATGACCCTTCTGCCACACCCACCCCTTCTACCAGCGACCATTTTGGCGGTTTGTGTTTCATGTTCTCTTGTAACCGTTACGGAGGGAGGTTGTTAGATTGTTTATGTCGGTGACCGTTCTGCCAGTTCATGTTCGTCATTGTTCCCGTCCTTTAACAACTTGACGATAACAAACTGTGTTGGTGCATATTTCGTACGTCTGCCACTATGCGAATAGCTAGATAGAGCGTGTGTTGAATATTGTATAGAATAGAGAAAGTTGGACAGGTTTTAGTATTGTCAAAGTCCATCCGGACGGATGGACAAGGAGAAAAGTGAAAGCCGACAAGGCGGAAGGGAAAGGGAAAAAGGCTGAAGAAACTGCCACTAAGTCTCCTCGTAAGCGACTTCATACTCATCGTATCCTTGATTATGTTGTCGTTTCTGATACGTTGTCCGGTTTAGGAGTTGTAGAGAAACGTCCTGAGTCGGACCCTGAGGACCGCGCAACTCTAACAGAGATGATGCAGAAGAGGGCTTTTGAGGATAAAAAACGAAAGCTTGACGAGCAGGCTGCTGCTATGCTTGCCTCGAAGAAGATTAAACTTCAAAAAGAGAATCCTCCTGCCCCTTCTGAATCGGATATTGACATGGGTATTTTTGCTGAAAAACCTGGGGATTCGTTGCAGAAGATTTTTGAAGCTTCTGGTATTCGTTTGATCTTCTTCGAGCTTGTCTTACATTTTTTGCTTGTTTGTCCTTCTTTTCTTTGAATGTGCTGCTCGTTTTGGAGCAGGTGCCAAAACGGCCAAGACTGGACACAAGATTGATATTTCGAAAATTACTCCTCCAGAATCTCCGCCGTCGAGGACATTTGGGTTATCTCCTCCTCATGATACTCCTGACGGGAAGAAAAAAGAAGATTTGACTGCTGAGCAGGTTGGAGAAGGTGGTGGTAAGACAGGTGGTGATGCGGGCGATGCTGGTGGTGTTGATGCTGCGGGAGGTGCTGGTGGTGTTGATGCTGCGGGAGGTGCTGGTGGTGTTGATGCGGGTGGTGCTGGTGGTGTTGATCGTGGTAAGAATATTGAAACCGAGATGCAGACCAGTGAGACCACTCCGCATCAGACGATATTGTAACAACCCGCACTTTTGTGCGTTGTTACTACTCGTTATACTCGTTACGCCTAGCACCAGAGATTCAGATCATGATGTGACTATATCGTATATACATCAATAATCGAAGGATAATCGCATATTTTCGAAATACAATATCACTGTACTACTCTATTATCACACTAACACTCACGGAGGCATTGAGTGAGGACCTAATCTACCCTCCTCAGTGGCCGTGATGTGTCGAACGTAAACAATTAACGCTAACAAGGACCCTCGGGTGAGTGCTGTAGCTCCAGTCGTCATGACGATGATGACAATCCGAGTAAACGGTACCCCGTCAGTCTTTGTGGCACTACACGAAATAACGTTCACGATGACATCAAGAAAGGACCTATACTACCCTCATTGATGGCCGTGAAACGTCGCTATTAATCGCATACTCGAATCGGAAACCGATTGTTAATTATCGAATCTTTGGATTACGGATACGTAAATACGACCCCTAGTGATATATATATATATATAATAATAACAATATAATGATAATATAAATTAATTATGGAAGGTACGCACTTCGAAAACTATCAAAACAGTCAAAAACGGAGAAGTCCAACGCGTCAGGATAGCTATCCGGACGGATGGACCATCCGGACGGATGGGCATGCGCACGGATGGCCATCCGCACGCATGGGCCATCCGCACGGATGGGCTATCCGGGCCAAAACCCTTCTCTTCTCCTCTGTGGCCTATAAATACCATGCCACATCACTTGAACAGTGATGTGACAGCTCCTATTCAACCAAACACGCTCCAAGACCCTTTTCTCTCGATTTCCTCGCGATTCCGGTAAGATTTCAACCTAAAACTTGTACTTCTACAATCTACACTCGATTCTACATCATTCTATCTTTCAAAACTCAAATTCTAACCGTGGAATCCATGGATTTGAGGCGTTTTTGAGGTGATGCCACCAAGAGTTCTTATGAACTTCAAGTTGGGGCCTCATTTCACTATAAACGACTCAGATCCGGGTGATTTCCACATGTTTTAATGACAAATCTCACCTAAATCTGTGCGATTTCGAGTTAACCATGAAGAACCATCATGAACGGCCAGATCTGATGGAACGGGGTGATTCCCGGTCGTTAGAACGAGTCGGAATTGACGGAACTTCAAGTGTTAGTGCGAAATTACACTACCCTAGTAAGAACGAACGTATTCCTTCCGTTAAACACTCGGAAACAGTGTTCAGAGTGCGAAACAGACATGGCAGTCCGCACGGACGACATGTCAGCCCGCACGGACGACATGTCAGCCCGCACGGACGACATGTCAGCCCGCACGGACGACATGTCAGCCCGCACGGACGACATGTCAGCCCGCACGGACGACATGTCAGCCCGCACGGACGACATGTCAGCCCGCACGGACGACATGTCAGCCCGCACGGACGACATGTCAGCCCGCACGGACGACATGTCAGCCCGCACGGACGACATGTCAGCCCGCACGGACGACATGTCAGCCCGCACGGACGACATGTCAGCCCGCACAGATGGCACATGTCCGCACGGATGACTTGTCACCCGAACGGATGACATGTCACCCGCATGGATGACATGTCACCCGCACGCACCACTCGTCCGCACGCATCACCTTCATCCGCACGTACCACCTTTATCCGCACGGATGAGGACCATTCAACCAAATGAGTAACTTTTCAAGGCAATCTTGCTTAACCGTACATCGTTTACTCTATTTCTTCAAGGATCAGTACAGACATACTCGCAACCGACTCGAACAAGTTGTAATCCCGCTAAATACGCACTGTGAGTATACTTGACCCCCTTTTTAATCGAATTTTGGGTGTAACATACGTTTCTAACAAAATCAAACTTATCAAACGAATTATTCAATCAATTGAATTATCATTTGCGAATAACTGTTATGCATAGATATACGTGACGCTAGTTGCATATGTGCTAGGGCTTATACTCGCAACGTCCCACCACGACTAGTATAGTACTATTGCGCCCGACGGGGTCTAGTTATGCCATCGTACATTCGAGCATCGAGGACTTAGTGGTAGTATCAGTTTTGTGAGTATATATGTCGTGTATTACGTTTATGCATGTGGAAATTCGCAGCCCTTTTAATCTACTATGCTATACTTATCAAACCTGTATACTCGCCAATACTTTTGTGTTGACAAATATTTTAACGTATGTTGCAGGTTAGATCGCAGACTATACCAAATCAAGCTAGGGAGTCTAGAAACTCAACTAAAATCTAGGTTGTCGGATTTGTATTGTTCGAGAGGACAAGAAATCTGTGATAACTTATGTGATTGTATTGTTTGTTAGTATGGGATAACGAATGTATTAAATATTATCGCAGTATAGTTGTTATGGATTTTCTTGAGCAATCTGATTCGCCTAGTGCCGCGCCCCGATGATTCCGCCATCGGTTGGGGTGTGACAGATTGGTATCAGAGCCATAACTATAGGGAATTAGGTTAGACTCGACCTAGTCTGGGTCGAAGTCTTAGAAATTGACCTAGTCTATAGTCTAAGTATCAACAGGCCGACTCGTACAAGCCCAGTGGGGTTTGTATTGGGCTTACTTGATACACTCGATCGAAATTGCTAAAAGCTACAACTTTGTGTGAACACCGCATACTACCACTTCACACGAAGAAGCCTTCCCTAAGGCTGAAATACTACTTAGCCTTTCCTAAGGCCGGCACAATGCACACGTTTTCGAAAATACTCGCATAACGAAACCGAGCGATTCAGTCGAGATCAGGCGTGAAAACCAAGAACTCTCGATAGGATTGCTCACTCAGCGCATTTTTCTAGCACGAGAACCTTTCATCGAGTTAGGAGTGACATCCACACCTCGACAAAAGTCTCCATTTCTAAATCTAGTGGAACTCACGAAGTTATTCGAAGAGCATAACCACAATTAGGAACGAAACTGTTAAGACAGGGGTGAAACCCGTACCTTAATAAGTCGTTCCACTCTCTATAAACTGGTTTACAAAAGCTCTCACTAAGGACTCGACTATCATGATAACTCGAGCCACGCGATGACTAGGAAGACGAATGCCATGAGCTGCATCCCAGTGGAAGCATGAAGTCCTCTAAGTCAACGCGCATGCTCGAACTTGTTAGATATAGTTGGGTTACCTTGGGTAGTCGACGCCTAAAACACCCGAGGCACTCTATCATACGACCCGCCAATTTTACAATGATCGGAACTTATTCACGTTTTGAAACTTTACGCATTATCGATTTCTCGATTTAACAATTTTCACTCCCTACTTTATAAAAACACAATTCGCACAGCCATCGCAATCTAAAACGAAAACTGAATGTTCGCAACAAAACTAATGCATAATCTATCGCATTCGCTCTCGTGTTCTCACTTCAACGTGACCTCGCTTATTCTAAATCGACCTGTATGTGCATGATTACAAATTACATCTACCTAAATATATATATATATATATATATATATATATACACGTATAAACAAACAAGTCATCATGTGAGAACTTAGGAATTTCGTGTTTCCTATGGGGCTCCTATGTGATTCGTACTACTATACTATCGCACCAAGTTTTGAACGCGCTCAATCGCAACGCAAAACTCAAAAATCATTATGATCGAATCTCACCCCAAGTCTCTTCCTATCTAGATGCCTTCCAACAACTCTACCTCGAGACGAGTAGCTAAGAGGAAAGCCAAACGAAGCGCCGAGAAGAGGATTGCTTCACTTGTGATTAAGGAAGTGAGTAAGCTTAGTACTCAAATTGCCGCTCAAGTGCACTCTCTCAGCCATTCTCGAGCTTCGGAAGACGTTAAGACAGGAGAGCCGCAATCTACTTTTCTCTACAAGCACTTCAAAGCCTGTGAATCGATGGAGTTCACGGGTGAAGGAGGTGCGACTCAACTACTCCAGTGGTTCGATTCTATCGAAGTTACCCTTCGTCAAAGCGGGTGTCCCGATAGTCTCCGTACTACTTGCGCCACCGGAGTATTTCAATCGCGCGCACTCGACTGGTGGACCGCCGAACGAAACAAACGTGGAATCTCCGCAGCTTACGCTCTCTCTTGGAATGAGCTGAAACAGCTCATGGAGAAAGAGTATTGTCCTCCTCACGAGATTCAGAAGCTGGAAAACGAGTTTTGGGAAATCAAGCAAGCAAAAGGTGACAATGCTGGCTACACCGCAAGGTTTAAACAGCTTAGCACAATCTGCCCAGGCCAGGTCAACACTTCGGAAAAGGCCATCGCGAAGTACATTCGTGGCTTGCCTGAGTGTGTGGGTGATTTTGTCGAAGCTGCAAGACCTACTACCATCGAAGAAGCCTATCGCTTAGCCGCAGAAATCAACAACAAACGACTCACGGAAGGATTATACTCAAAGGATCCTGTCAAGCAAGCTCATCAAGCAATCGCCAGTAATCCTTCAGGCGAACATGTTGACGGATCTTCTGATGAATCTACTGACGAATCTACTGACAATTCTGCTGGCGATTCTTCTAATGAATCAGCTAACGATTCTTCTGACGGATCTGCTAACGACTCTTCGGACGGATCTGCTGCCGATTCTTCTGACAAATCTGCCAACGGATCTTCCGACAAATCAGCCAAAGACTCCGCAAGTGAGTCTTCAGACGAATCCTCCAACGACGACACTTCTTCGCAAGACGCCGACAAACCCAGCCACAAGCGAAAGACTTCAAGCCCGAACTCATCAACAACCGAACTGCTACAACCGGAACCTCTTCGAACAGTTCCGATGTTTCCAAAACGAGCCTACACTGGAGCTCATCCCCAGTGTTACTCGTGTACCTATCATCATCCAGTTGGGGCTGACTGTCGCTATTGCAATAACTGCAACCGTTACGGTCACTTCACCCGCAACTGCCGCATCGAACCGTGAACTTGAGTACAACAACAACAGCTCCAGCAAAAGTCTTCAGCATCCGACATCTAGCAAGCGTAGGATAAAGTTGTAATGATATGATTTTCGACGTTTATTTCTAAGCTCTGAACCTACTCTATTACTCAATGTTGCCCCCGTATTCTCTTTCACTCTCTAATCGTCGCACTTAGACTAGATTCACACACATGCTATATACTATATCACGAAGTAATGTGTTTTTACCCTCACTGCACTTTTAGAACGAGGTACGATAAACGTGCAAGGAACGATTAATCGCGGGTGCACACGGGATTACTTGGGTCAGTGAACGGAGATCGTAGTAAATTCTAAGGTGCCATAGCGTTTTCACAAAAGGTGACACCAAAACACGGGATGAAAGTAGTAGCGGTCGGGCAAGGTGTGCTTTATCATGCTACCGAAGTTCCGTGAAGAAGGTGCCACGTGGAGTTGAACGTTATTAGACCTATTATACTATTGTGATTATTTTCAACACTCTACACTCAATCGCAAGGCGTAACAAACCGGATCATCACAAGACTGGTCGTAAGTCTGTTGCAACGAATCTCAATCAAGCAAATAAACGCTCACGGTATTGTTGGGTGAGGACCTATTCTACCCTCCTCGATAACCATGATGCGTCGCAACGTAACGTTAAGCTTATTCGAAACAAACCCGACTAGTTGAAATCGCTTACCTTGTGCATCTCGCAATCTCTATCGCTTATTATGTGAATATATATCGCTTGCTGTGTATCAATCTATCGCTATCGCCTACCGTTATCTGTGATATTCGTGTGAAGTTAGCACACATGACCTCGCTTCACGAGATGAAGCTCATGTGATTAAAGCAGGGTGTTTTAGTCATATCAGCGACCTTTCGTGGAAAAAGGCCATGTGGGGCCTAATGTTAGTGAAACTCTGTGGTGTTAATCAATCAAAATCAAATCGCATACCTTCATCACTTGCACGCAACAACTGCCGCTTATCGTAATTCGTTTATCGTGGCCGTCGTTACTAGTGTTGTGTTATGTTATTCGCTTAATAACCTAATCGTTTATCGCTTGTCGTGTATAATCTACCGCTTATCGCTCGCTTGGTGTTCGTTGCAGTCTATATGGTATTAAGTACACATGACACCGCTTCACGAGGTAAAGCTAACCTGGTTGAGCATGGTGTTTCGCCATGTTAGCAAACTTCCATGGAAACGTGCCATGTGGCGAAACTCGCTGGATTAATCTATTCAATCCTATCTTATGCTCAGTCCGACTTTCTATCAATTGGGCCGAGTAAACGTAATTCTATCCGAGTCATATCGGCACACCCGACACTGCCTCACGAAACGGGAATAATATGGGCAAAGCATGGTGGATACGCCGCTGGTACTTCCTATATATAAGTGTTTTAAACATATTAACGAACTTCCGTGGGAAGGTGTCAAGTGGGCTTGATGCTAAATCATTCTTTTCAAAAGGTTAAAACTGATTTTTATAAAACTTTTATTAAAACCATGGAACAAGTGAAATTCCTCACAATGTGGAAGTAACATCGAATCAGCTTAACTCCATATTCAAAGGGAGCTTCATGAGTTCAATTTTTCCTTAAAACCTTTTTCAAGATCAAAAACAAGACTTTCTTGAGATGTTGGTTCAACATCGAGTTCAGCTGGAACCCATGTCATAGGAGAGTTTTCGTAACCCTTGTTTTCACCTTCGAATTCCTTAAATGTTAGAAACTTAAACTTCCTTGCAACATCGGTTAACATCGATTCTGTTGACCGCACGTTAAAAAGGAAAATTTTCAAAAGGTTTTCGTCCTAAATTCCTTTTTAATATCTAAAACGAGCGCTTCTTGTAACATTGGTTAACGATCGACTCAGTTAACTCTACGTCATGAGAAACCTTTTAAATTACAATCGCATCGAACTAACGAACTCTACACAAGACAAGGTACTTTGGAATGCCAACTCGTGGGATTAATACTTTCGTCCCTACGTCGCCTTCTCGCTAATCGCAGTCGATCTCTCTTATTCGAAACGTTCTCGCTGCCAACTTACGGTCAAATCACTCGCTGTATCGCTACTTATACAAAATCAACTCTTAGAAGTCTACCTATTGGATTAATTTCGGGACGAAATTTCCTAAAGTAGGTGTAACAACTGTGCTTGTAATCACTATGAACAGTTCTGTTATCAATAAAACAATGTTATTTGATCACAATGTTTGTTTGGTGGTGTTTTACATTTTTCATGTTTTGACTTTTATGTATTTTCAAACTCTATATCGCTTTCTGGAGAGTTATACGCAAACTAGTGCGTAAACGTACTCAGTTTAATGCGAGAAATACTCCGGAACATCAACATATACTCAACATACCTTAAATAACCTTTACATAACTTAGAAATAAGTTTTGAAGGCTTTGGTATGGCAAAAACAAGTTAATTCGCTTACAGGGACTAAATATGACAAACTGCGAAAGTATGTCAATTTGAACTGTAACGAACATTCCGGAACATAACCATAAGTTAAACACACCTTAAATATCCTTTACATAGCTTAGAAATAGACTTTGAGGGGTTCGGTGTGCTAAAATAAACTTTTGGATCATTCAGGGACTAAAAGTGTCAAAAAGTGCACAAGTTTGCATTTTCGCGCATAACTTACGTTCTGAATACATCCGGACATCCAAAAATTTATGTGAGCATGACTATATTATATTTTAGTGTTCGCCATAAGAAAAATCCATTCGTCGCGTCATTTGGATCGTTTTTCGCACTTATGCGCATTCCGTCGTAATTAACCGAACAACGCAACTGTACGGCTAAACGAACCGACATCCGAGATATTTTTGAGAACATTTTAAGTTCCCTTTACTTTAACTTCATTTTAGAGCTTTGAAATGGGGTTAACGGGCCTTAAACGCGTCGGAAAAGGTCTTATTACACTACAGGGACCAAATCTGCCATTTTTGAAACTTTCTAATTACAAGTTGCAACCAATTAATCCTTAACCACATGTTTTAAGTTGATGTGTCACAAAGTTAAGGAGCATATGTGGCTCCATAAACCTTTCAACAAGTGTACGGACTAGATCTTTTCCCCTTTTCCAAGAAACGATCCTAACGGTTACCCGAAAACTATAAATACCCCACCCCCCTTTGTTCATAATCACTAGAAATTTGATTTGAGAAACTCTAAGTTGAAACATTAGTTTCATACCTGAGATTTTCGAATCGAGTTTAGCATTCGGGGACCCTTCGTAAGTATTCTTTCGTTCTTTTCCTTATTTTTACTGCTTTTCGAGTCAGAAAGTCAAACTTTGTTTGACTTTCAGCGTTGACCAGTAATGGTCAATGCGAAGTTCGGTTGAACTTCGCAACGTGATTGTAATCACGATGGTCATAGTCCTTTGGGACTATGCCTACTGATTACCACGTTGTCTAGGGTCGTAGGGTAGGCGATCTAATAAATCGCCTATGCCTTCGAACCCGACCCAGTTTGGTCGATCATTAGGATCCGACCAAACACATTAGGTGACCATAGTAGGTAGGGAATAACCTTCCGAGGTTATACCCTATGGTCACATCGTTTAAGTAGTTGTATGATAGGTAGTTTATATGCCTTAGGTAAATTACCAGAATACCCTTTTCATGTATAATTGGTAATTAAGCATATGTAACCTAAAATTTTGTCACATAACTGATTATGTAACATGTTTAGGCATATAACACTTGTCATAGGGCTAGTTAGGCGGTCCAAACGCGTTTCACGCGCACGACGCGTTAAAGTAGCATAAGCTTCCTAAACGGGTCGTAATGGGTCAATAAGACTTAGGTTAAGTTTCATTTAGCGTATAGGCTTTGTTAAACCATATCACGTGAGTTCCTACACTCATTTGGTTTACAAACCCTAATGCTACCCAGTCTTCCGATGTAGGTCCGGTTTATTAACATAGTTACCTATATTAGGTGCCGTTTGATTCCGAGATCTATAGCATTATTTGGGGGTTATCTTTTGACAACTGAGCAATCTCAAGTGAGTACATAGACCCCTCTTTTACTGTTTTCCAAACTGTTTTGGGGTGGAACACATGTGCCTACTTGTTACTTTCATGCTTTCCTGTTTTCACATCATATACCGGTTATGTTTGTTAGTACATTATAGTACATGATTTCATTACATTTCATGCTAGGTGTGCCCATTGTGTGCATTACTTAGTACATTGTTTTACATGACATTTCATGCTATGTATGCCCATTGTGTGCCTACTTAGTACATTGTTTTACATGACATTTCACGCTATGTATGTTCATTTGTTTACATACTTAGTGCATTGTTTTCATCACATGCTTACATTTTGTTATGACATTTGGTTTGTTTACATGGGACAATACATTCATTAACATTAGCTACGCCGTTCGTTAGTAGGTAGTGGTACCATAGGAATTGACAACTCCCGTTCCGGACATCCCAGGGAAAGGGGACAGAAAGGAATGACCGAATTCGTTGATATAAGACAGATAGACCTTTAATTTGTTTAAAGGGTTTATCACCACAGTCGCAAGGCTTGGATGTATGCATTTTTACAATACCGCATAAATGTTCATATTAAATAGTTGCATGCATTTACACAAAACATAGCTTTGATTTAAACCAAGTTTTACTTCAATACTTTGTTTTTGTGCATATGGTTTAGTTTGAGACATTTCACTTGCCATACATGACATTTTGACATAGACATTTGACATGGATATTTGACATAGACATTTGACATGGATATTTGACATAGACATTTGACATGGATATTTGACATAGACATTTGACATGATTTACATTTGACATATTATTCAATACATTTGACAATTGGTTTAGACATAGACATCTTACATTGGTTGGTTTGGTTTGATTAAGTGATTAAGTAACGATGCGTGTGTAATATGATACAAGCATGGTGGATACGCCGCTGGTACTTCCTATATATAAGTGGTTGTATGGTATTACATGTCGTAGCGTTATTTGAATCATTTCAGTTGGATACATATGACATTTTATACAAATAACATACTTTTCACAAGACATTGTTAACAAACAACTTATCTTATACAAACTCATTTTATATGGTTATTCATTTAACCATACATTATTCTCTTATTTATACGTATCATTTGATCTTATCGTTTTTCAAATGATTTACAAGACAAAGCAAATTACAAGGTTCATGACTAAACATTTTTCTTAAACATAAGTCATGAATCCTATTTTCACAAACCTATGTATCTCACAGGCATTTTTATGCTGACGTACCTATTTTCACATGTGTTTTCAGGAGCTTTTCCGTAAGATGTTGATCTTGATACTAGGGCGGACCTGTGCCTTAGAGACTTTAAAAGAAGATAGACTATGTTTAATTATGTTCTGAACTCCTTAATTCCTGTTTAAGACAATGTAACACCTTTGTTTATAAATAAAATACAACTTTGTATGCCATGGTTATGAAACAATTAATTCTGTTGCAACACGCCCCGATGTTTCCGCCGCGATTTGTTGTTTTACGCGGTCGGGGTGTGACAGAAGAGTTGGTATCAGAGCCAATGGTTATAGGGAATTAGGTTATTAGTAATGCTTTGACCTAGACTATAACTTTTCTAGGACCCTAACACGAGTTATCTTGTGTTTAGATCTTAAAACATATACATCACCTATCCTTAGGTGATTATCAAAACAAGGAATCAAAATTTTTTTTCCGAAACGATTTTTGAAAAAAACAATCATCTGTTTTTGAATAAATTTTTACAAGGTTTTGAACCCTCGATTGTAAGGTTTTGAACCCTCTGTTATATGGTTTTGAACCCTTTTCAGTATTGGTTTTTGGCCTTGTGCCTTCAAATTATCAAAATCCCGTCAAACGTTTTGGGTTTTAAATAATGTGAACATGTGCAAACTGGAAGGGTGAATGCCTGTATTCTGAGTTTTCTGTCTAGGCAAGCACTTCGTATACATCTCAACCAGACGCGAGACCAGTTGTGCTTACCTGGGAATTCTTGGAGTGAGTGTTCACTTATAGGCGAGCATGTCTTCATTATACATTATTTTGACCCATTTACTTTGATTAGTCACTGTGAGTCGTTTGTTGTTGAGCAAATGCTTCGCGTGTCTAGAACGAAACTAGGCAAATCTTTGACAGTAGAGGTTGCTAGTGGTGAACCCATTATTCTTAATTCTGTTCTTCGCAACTGCCAGTTGAATCTTAACGACCATCTTTTTCCTATTGACCTCGCGCCTATGCAACTTGGAAGCTTCGACGTTATTGTGGGAATGGATTGGTTATCCAAGCATCACGCAGAGATAGTTTGTTCTAAGAAGATTGTTCGTGTGCCGCTTTCGACAGGCGAGATCCTACAAGTTCAAGGTGAGAAGCCTACCGGTGGTCTCAAACTCATGTCTTGTTTTAAAGCTCGGAAGTATTTACGGAAGAACTATGTGGCTTTCTTAGCACATGTTACAGAAGATAAAGGCAAGGGTAAGTCTATTTCAGATATTCCTGTCGTTCGGGATTATTCTGAAGTGTTCCCCGAAGATTTACCTGGTCTACCTCCAGCACGCCAAGTCGAGTTCCGCATTGATCTCGTACCTGGTGCAAATCCAATTGCTAGAGCTCCATATCGTCTTGCACCGTCTGAGATGCAAGAGTTGTCTAAACAGCTTCAGGAGCTCTCTGACAAAGGTTTTATACGTCCTAGTTTTTCACCTTGGGGTGCTCCCGTTCTTTTTGTAAAGAAGAAGGATGGATCCTTTAGGATGTGTATCGATTACCGTGAGCTTAACAAACTTACCATCAAAAATCGATATCCCTTACCTCGCATAGACGACCTCTTTGATCAGTTACAAGGCGCTTCTTATTTTTCGAAGATTGATCTGCGTTCCGGATATCATCAACTTCGGGTGCAAGAAGAAGACATTTCGAAGACAGCATTCCGTACTCGTTATGGACATTACGAGTTCACAGTCATGCCATTCGGTTTGACTAATGCTCCTGCTGCTTTCATGGACTTAATGAATAGGGTCTGCAAACCTTATTTGGATCAGTTCGTCATTGTTTTTATTGATGACATCTTGATATACTCTAAGACGCAAGCTGACCACGAGCAACATCTTCGTCTTACCCTGGAACTCCTGAAGAAAGAGCAACTTTTCGCCAAATTCTCCAAGTGCGAATTTTGGCTTAAAGAAGTTCAATTTTTGGGACACATTATCAACGAACGAGGTATTCATGTAGATCCCTCCAAAATCAGTGCGATTAAGGATTGGGATACACCTACTACTCCTACTGAAGTTCGTTCTTTTCTTGGTCTAGCGGGTTATTACCGCCGCTTCATAGAAAACTTCTCGAAGATTGCAGTTCCTCTAACTGCTCTAACTCAGAAGAAAATGCCCTTTTATTGGGGAAGCAAACAAGAGGAAGCTTTTCAACACCTGAAGCAGAAGCTTTGCGATGCGCCTGTTCTATCATTGCCTGAGGGTGATGATGATTTTGTTGTGTATTGTGATGCATCAAAATTGGGTCTTGGCTGTGTTCTTATGCAAAGGAACAAAGTCATAGCTTATGCATCGAGGCAGTTGAAGATACATGAGAAAAACTACACCACTCATGATCTTGAGTTAGGTGCAGTTGTCTTTGCTCTCAAGATCTGGAGACATTATTTGTACGGTACAAAATGTGTGGTTTTCACTGACCACAAAAGTCTTCAGCATATCTTCAACCAGAAAGAACTCAACATGAGGCAACGACGTTGGGTTGAGCTTTTAAACGACTATGACTGCGAAATTCGTTACCATCCTGGTAAGGCGAATGTCGTAGCTGATGCATTGAGTCGTAAGGAACGTACTAAGCTTCATTGTGTACGTGTTCAATCTGTTATTCAAGCTCGATCTGATATTCAAGCACGCATTTCTCAGTCTCAACAATCTTGTGTTTCACAAGGTTTGATGGATAAGGAATTTCCTTATCACATAACACCTGCACTGGAACTGAAGGACAATGGATCATATTACTTCATGGACCGTTTGTGGGTCCCAAGCCAGGATGATCTTCGTACCTTGCTTATGGATGAAGCCCATAAGTCTCGTTATTCTATTCATCCGGGCTCAGATAAGATGTATAAGGATCTTCGTATTCACTATTGGTGGCCTGGTATGAAGAAAGACATTGCCTTATACGTATCCAAATGCCTTACTTGTCTTAAGGTTAAGGCTGAACATCAGCGTCCTTCTGGTTTATTGGAACAACCAGAGATCCCAGTTTGGAAATGGGAAAACATTACTATGGATCTTGTTACCAAACTCCCGCGCACAAAGAAAGGTCATGATGCCATCTGGGTAGTCGTTGATCGTCTTACAAAGTCAGCACATTTCTTGCCAATCCGTGAGGATTTTTCTGCTGACAGACTTGCTCAAATCTATGTAGATGAAATTGTAGCTCGACATGGTGTTCCGTTAAACATCATTTCTGACAGAGATGCTCGTTTCACTTCTCATTTTTGGAGAACCATGCAATCTGCTATGGGGACCCAACTTAATCTGAGCACAGCTTATCATCCGCAAACGGATGGTCAATCTGAGAGAACAATCCAGACTCTGGAGGATATGCTAAGAGCTTGTGTGATCGATTTTGGTGGTAGCTGGGATTCACATCTTAAATTGATTGAATTCTCCTACAACAACAGTTATCACACTAGCATCAAAATGGCTCCTTTCGAAGCTCTCTATGGTCGAAAATGTCGTTCACCAGTCTGCTGGAATGAGATTGGCGAGGCCCAACTTACTGGACCTGCCCTCATTTTAGAGACAACAGATAAGGTCAAGAAAGTTCGCGATAACCTTCAGGCAGCTAGAAGCCGTCAGAAGATTTACGCGGATCCAAAACGCAAAGCCTTGGAATTTCAAGTCGGTGATCGAGTATTACTTAAGGTCTCACCTTGGAAAGGTGTGATCAGATTTGGAAAGAAAGGAAAACTTGCACCTAGATACGTTGGACCATTCAAGATCGTCGAAAGAATCGGAAAGGTAGCCTACAGACTTGAGTTACCTCCTGAACTTGGAAATGTTCATCCAACTTTTCACGTGTCCAATCTCAAGAAGTGTACAGCTGATGAGAACTTCTCCATACCGCTTGACGAAATTCGTGTTGGCAAAACACTGAAATTTGTTGAGAAACCAGTGGAAATCATGGAACGTGAAGTCAAGTGGCTTAAACGCAAGCGCATTCCTTTGGTCAAAGTTCGCTGGGAAGCTAAACGTGGACCTGAGTTTACTTGGGAACGCGAAGATCAAATGAAGGCGAAATATCCACATCTTTTTCCACGAGTTTCCTCTAAATAAATTTCGGGACGAAATTTCCACAAGTAGGGGAGACTGTAACAACTGTGCTTGTAATCACTATGAACAGTTCTGTTATCAATAAAACAATGTTATTTGATCACAATGTTTGTTTGGTGGTGTTTTACATTTTTCATGTTTTGACTTTTATGTATTTTCAAACTCTATATCGCTTTCTGGAGAGTTATACGCAAACTAGTGCGTAAACGTACTCAGTTTAATGCGAGAAATACTCCGGAACATCAACATATACTCAACATACCTTAAATAACCTTTACATAACTTAGAAATAAGTTTTGAAGGCTTTGGTATGGCAAAAACAAGTTAATTCGCTTACAGGGACTAAATATGACAAACTGCGAAAGTATGTCAATTTGAACTGTAACGAACATTCCGGAACATAACCATAAGTTAAACACACCTTAAATATCCTTTACATAGCTTAGAAATAGACTTTGAGGGGTTCGGTGTGCTAAAATAAACTTTTGGATCATTCAGGGACTAAAAGTGTCAAAAAGTGCACAAGTTTGCATTTTCGCGCATAACTTACGTTCTGAATACATCCGGACATCCAAAAATTTATGTGAGCATGACTATATTATATTTTAGTGTTCGCCATAAGAAAAATCCATTCGTCGCGTCATTTGGATCGTTTTTCGCACTTATGCGCATTCCGTCGTAATTAACCGAACAACGCAACTGTACGGCTAAACGAACCGACATCCGAGATATTTTTGAGAACATTTTAAGTTCCCTTTACTTTAACTTCATTTTAGAGCTTTGAAATGGGGTTAACGGGCCTTAAACGCGTCGGAAAAGGTCTTATTACACTACAGGGACCAAATCTGCCATTTTTGAAACTTTCTAATTACAAGTTGCAACCAATTAATCCTTAACCACATGTTTTAAGTTGATGTGTCACAAAGTTAAGGAGCATATGTGGCTCCATAAACCTTTCAACAAGTGTACGGACTAGATCTTTTCCCCTTTTCCAAGAAACGATCCTAACGGTTACCCGAAAACTATAAATACCCCACCCCCCTTTGTTCATAATCACTAGAAATTTGATTTGAGAAACTCTAAGTTGAAACATTAGTTTCATACCTGAGATTTTCGAATCGAGTTTAGCATTCGGGGACCCTTCGTAAGTATTCTTTCGTTCTTTTCCTTATTTTTACTGCTTTTCGAGTCAGAAAGTCAAACTTTGTTTGACTTTCAGCGTTGACCAGTAATGGTCAATGCGAAGTTCGGTTGAACTTCGCAACGTGATTGTAATCACGATGGTCATAGTCCTTTGGGACTATGCCTACTGATTACCACGTTGTCTAGGGTCGTAGGGTAGGCGATCTAATAAATCGCCTATGCCTTCGAACCCGACCCAGTTTGGTCGATCATTAGGATCCGACCAAACACATTAGGTGACCATAGTAGGTAGGGAATAACCTTCCGAGGTTATACCCTATGGTCACATCGTTTAAGTAGTTGTATGATAGGTAGTTTATATGCCTTAGGTAAATTACCAGAATACCCTTTTCATGTATAATTGGTAATTAAGCATATGTAACCTAAAATTTTGTCACATAACTGATTATGTAACATGTTTAGGCATATAACACTTGTCATAGGGCTAGTTAGGCGGTCCAAACGCGTTTCACGCGCACGACGCGTTAAAGTAGCATAAGCTTCCTAAACGGGTCGTAATGGGTCAATAAGACTTAGGTTAAGTTTCATTTAGCGTATAGGCTTTGTTAAACCATATCACGTGAGTTCCTACACTCATTTGGTTTACAAACCCTAATGCTACCCAGTCTTCCGATGTAGGTCCGGTTTATTAACATAGTTACCTATATTAGGTGCCGTTTGATTCCGAGATCTATAGCATTATTTGGGGGTTATCTTTTGACAACTGAGCAATCTCAAGTGAGTACATAGACCCCTCTTTTACTGTTTTCCAAACTGTTTTGGGGTGGAACACATGTGCCTACTTGTTACTTTCATGCTTTCCTGTTTTCACATCATATACCGGTTATGTTTGTTAGTACATTATAGTACATGATTTCATTACATTTCATGCTAGGTGTGCCCATTGTGTGCATTACTTAGTACATTGTTTTACATGACATTTCATGCTATGTATGCCCATTGTGTGCCTACTTAGTACATTGTTTTACATGACATTTCACGCTATGTATGTTCATTTGTTTACATACTTAGTGCATTGTTTTCATCACATGCTTACATTTTGTTATGACATTTGGTTTGTTTACATGGGACAATACATTCATTAACATTAGCTACGCCGTTCGTTAGTAGGTAGTGGTACCATAGGAATTGACAACTCCCGTTCCGGACATCCCAGGGAAAGGGGACAGAAAGGAATGACCGAATTCGTTGATATAAGACAGATAGACCTTTAATTTGTTTAAAGGGTTTATCACCACAGTCGCAAGGCTTGGATGTATGCATTTTTACAATACCGCATAAATGTTCATATTAAATAGTTGCATGCATTTACACAAAACATAGCTTTGATTTAAACCAAGTTTTACTTCAATACTTTGTTTTTGTGCATATGGTTTAGTTTGAGACATTTCACTTGCCATACATGACATTTTGACATAGACATTTGACATGGATATTTGACATAGACATTTGACATGGATATTTGACATAGACATTTGACATGGATATTTGACATAGACATTTGACATGATTTACATTTGACATATTATTCAATACATTTGACAATTGGTTTAGACATAGACATCTTACATTGGTTGGTTTGGTTTGATTAAGTGATTAAGTAACGATGCGTGTGTAATATGATACAAGCATGGTGGATACGCCGCTGGTACTTCCTATATATAAGTGGTTGTATGGTATTACATGTCGTAGCGTTATTTGAATCATTTCAGTTGGATACATATGACATTTTATACAAATAACATACTTTTCACAAGACATTGTTAACAAACAACTTATCTTATACAAACTCATTTTATATGGTTATTCATTTAACCATACATTATTCTCTTATTTATACGTATCATTTGATCTTATCGTTTTTCAAATGATTTACAAGACAAAGCAAATTACAAGGTTCATGACTAAACATTTTTCTTAAACATAAGTCATGAATCCTATTTTCACAAACCTATGTATCTCACAGGCATTTTTATGCTGACGTACCTATTTTCACATGTGTTTTCAGGAGCTTTTCCGTAAGATGTTGATCTTGATACTAGGGCGGACCTGTGCCTTAGAGACTTTAAAAGAAGATAGACTATGTTTAATTATGTTCTGAACTCCTTAATTCCTGTTTAAGACAATGTAACACCTTTGTTTATAAATAAAATACAACTTTGTATGCCATGGTTATGAAACAATTAATTCTGTTGCAACACGCCCCGATGTTTCCGCCGCGATTTGTTGTTTTACGCGGTCGGGGTGTGACAGTAGGGGAGACTGTAACAACCCGCACTTTTGTGCGTTGTTACTACTCGTTATACTCGTTACGCCTAGCACCAGAGATTCAGATCATGATGTGACTATATCGTATATACATCGATAATCGAAGGATAATCGCATATTTTCGAAATACAATATCACTGTACTACTCTATTATCACACTAACACTCACGGAGGCATTGAGTGAGGACCTAATCTACCCTCCTCAGTGGCCGTGATGTGTCGAACGTAAACAATTAACGCTAACAAGGACCCTCGGGTGAGTGCTGTAGCTCCAGTCGTCATGACGATGATGACAATCCGAGTAAACGGTACCCCGTCAGTCTTTGTGGCACTACACGAAATAACGTTCACGATGACATCAAGAAAGGACCTATACTACCCTCATTGATGGCCGTGAAACGTCGCTATTAATCGCATACTCGAATCGGAAACCGATTGTTAATTATCGAATCTTTGGATTACGGATACGTAAATACGACCCCTAGTGATATATATATATATATATATATATATATATATAATAACAATATAATGATAATATAAATTAATTATGGAAGGTACGCACTTCGAAAACTATCAAAACGGTCAAAAACGGAGAAGTCCAACGCGTCAGGATAGCTATCCGGACGGATGGACCATCTGGACGGATGGGCATGCGCACGGATGGGCTATCCGGGCCAAAACCCTTCTCTTCTCCTCTGTGGCCTATAAATACCATTCCATATCACTTGAACAGTGATGTGACAACTCCTATTCAACCAAACACGCTCCAAGACCCTTTTCTCTCGATTTCCTCGCGATTCCGGTAAGATTTGAACCTAAAACTTGTACTTCTACAATCTACACTCGATTCTACATCATTCTATCTTTCAAAACTCAAATTCTAACCGTGGAATCCGCGGATTTGAGGCGTTTTTGAGGTGATGTCACCAAGAGTTCTTATGAACTTCAAGTTGGGGCCTCATTTCACTATAAACGACTCAGATCCGGGTGATTTCCACATGTTTTAATGACAAATCTCACCTAAATCTGTGCGATTTCGAGTTAACCATGAAGAACCATCATGAACGGCCAGATCTGATGGAACGGGGTGATTCCCGGCCGTTAGAACGAGTCGGAATTGACGGAACTTCAAGTGTTAGTGCGAAATTACACTACCCTAGTAAGAACGAACGTATTCCTTCCGTTAAACACTCGGAAACAGTGTTCAGAGTGCGAAACAGACATGGCAATCCGCACGGACGACATGTCAGTCCGCACGGACGACATGTCAGCCCGCACGGACGACATGTCAGCCCGCACGGACGACATGTCAGTCCGCACGGATGGCACATGTCTGCACGGATGACTTGTCACCCGCACGGATGACATGTCACCCGCACGCACCACTCGTCCGCACGCATCACCTTCATCCGCACGTACCACCTTCATCCGCACGGATCATCTGTATCCGGACGGATAACATGCCATCCGGACGGATGACTTGTCATCCGGACGGATAACATGTCTAACCGCACGGATGAGGACCATTCAACCAAATAAGTAACTTTTCAAGGCAATCTTGCTTAACCGTACATCGTTTACTCTATTTCTTCAAGGATCAGTACAGACATACTCGCAACCGACTCGAACAAGTTGTAATCCCGCTAAATACGCACTGTGAGTATACTTGACCCCCTTTTTAATCGAATTTTGGGTGTAACATACGTTTCTAACAAAATCGAACTTATCAAACGAATTATTCAATCAATTGAATTATCATTTGCGAATAACTGTTATGCATAGATATACGTGATGCTAGTTGCATATGTGCTAGGGCTTATACTCGCGATGTCCCACCACGACTAGTATAGTACTATTGCGCCCGACGGGGTCTAGTTATGCCATCGTACATTCGAGCATCGAGGACTTAGTGGTAGTATCAGTTTTGTGAGTATATATGTCGTGTATTACGTTTATGCATGTGGAAATTCGCAGCCCTTTTAATCTACTATGCTATACTTATCAAACCTGTATACTCGCCAATACTTTTGTGTTGACAAATATTTTAACGTATGTTGCAGGTTAGATCGCAGACTATACCAAATCAAGCTAGGGAGTCTAGAAACTCAACTAAAATCTAGGTTGTCGGATTTGTATTGTTCGAGAGGACAAGAAATCTGTGATAACTTATGTGATTGTATTGTTTGTTAGTATGGGATAACGAATGTATTAAATATTATCGCAGTATAGTTGTTATGGATTTTCTTGAGCAATCTGATTCGCCTAGTGCCGCGCCCCGATGATTCCGCCATCGGTTGGGGTGTGACTGATATATACCAAACGCCCGCCCGGTGCTGGTGGTGGTGCGACTTCCGGGGCGGTTCGCGACCCTCTGTTTGAGAAGGTGCATGCTGACTCTTTTGATACAACGAATCCTGCTTGTGATGATCTTCCGCATGTCCCCCGTTGGAATCTGACACAGGGTTCCAGGATGAATGATTTGGACAATTGTCATGAGTTTTTCTCTCTGTCTCTCCCCCTGGCTGAAAGGATGTTCCAGAAGAGGCGCCGCCGGTTAGAGCTTTTGGATGAGGATGTTCAAGCCGGGGTTAACTTCTGGTCCACTTCACAGGAGATTGTCCATGAGTGGAAACTAATGGGGGAAGACACTCTGGAGTTTGAGAATGAGAAGAAACTATTTGCGAAAGAGAAAGAACAATTCAATTTTGAGAAGAAGGGGTTGATCTGGAGGGTAGCTGATGCGGAAGAGAAACTTGCCCAAGAAAAGCAAGCCAATGCTGATAAGCAGAAAAACTGGGAAGCTGCGTGCGAGCGTACTAATGTGGAGCTTAAATCTCAACGTGACGCTATTGTACGTTTGTCTGGCGAGAAGGCAGATCTTGCTGATGACGCTCAAAAGGCGCGTGTTGCATTTGAAGAGAAGGAAAAAGAGTATATTGCGCGTATTGCTAAACTGGAAGACCTTGCTAGGCAGTATGAGATTGCTGATCGTCTTCTTCAAGAGAAGACTGTTGAATGCAAGGCCTCTGAACTCCTTGCTGAGGAAGCGTCCGCTGATTGCAAATGGTTGCTATCGCGCGCGGTGCCCCTGGTAACTTTTTATCTTATGTTATGGTTTTCTTGAACTGTTTCTCTTATTTGTGTGTTTCTCGCAGATTGCCGATCGTATAGTGAACTCTCACGAACTGGCCAACTATATGTTTGAGTTAGGGCAAGCTGGCTATAATAGCGGGCGCAAGGATGGTTATATCGAGGGCAGAGCTGCGGCTGTCAATAAGGAGAAGGAACATCGCTTCTAGTTGTGGAAGGAAGATTGTGGTGCAGCCTATGCTGAAAAAAGACAAGAGTTTTTGTCTTTGGAGTTTGCTGTGGTTAAAGCTGCGAAAAAATTGGCTCGAAGATTTGATGGTGTCGTGTTGCTGAAAAAAGCGCTTGGCGATGAAGGTGGTGCGGCTGGAGGTGCTGGGCCCAGTCATCCCAAATGAGGGATTCCGGCCTGCGCGCCGCGTATGACCTTGGTTGGTCTTGTACTTGACAATTGGATGAACAATTTTAACTTTCTTGTTATGCTTGTGGATATTTGGCTATGCTTTGACATTTGTTATGCTAATAGTTGTTTGTTTTTATGCGAATTTTGTTATCGTCATAATATGTGCATGTATAATTACTTTGATTCAGGTATCACGAATGAATGATGGCGCTGACAGGTTGTGTTGTGTTTATGACAACGTTTTATTCTGTCGTTTTCGTGCGCAGGTTGGAACATGAATACGAAGTGATCGAGTTACAGGTTATTGTGTAGACCCAGCTGTTCTCAGCCTTGGGGGTGCTTACAATGTTTGTTTGTCCTGTGTTCGATGTTTTCGTGTTTATGTGGGCACGAAGTATTTGTTTGGCGTTTGTTAGGCTTTAGTTGTGTATCTGACCCGGCTGTGCACTTGTTTGTGACAGGCCTTGGAGGTCTACAACGTTTCCTAATGGTCGAGCCATTGATGTTTTCGTGTATGCCCAAAGTAATATATGCAGTTGTGACAAAGAAATTTGCATGATAGAAAGATAGCCAAACACTTCTTGTATTACTATAAATGTGTTGGCGACTTGGCCATTGCAATTACAAGAATCTTCTTCACAGGTAACACTTTCTCAGCTGCTGGGCGTTCCATGTTCGAGGAACCTCCTTGTTGTCGATGGTGCGCAGTTTATAGGCTCCTTTTCCGAGCACTGTGCCGATGACATACGGACCCTCCCACTTGGGAGCCAACTTTCTGGGTTTTTCAGCATTTGAAGCCTCGTTGTCTCTAAGGACGTATTCTCCCGGATTGAAGGAGCAGACTCGGACTTTGGAGTTATAGTACTTTTCCAGCTTTGTTTTGTACTTTGCTTTATTAATTGCCGCCATTTCTCTCCTTTCTTCTAGGAGGTCGAGGTCGATCCTCCTCTCCTCTTCATTGTTGATCAGGTTCATTGAGAGCATTCGTGGTGACGACAATCCTATCTCCGCTGGTATTACTGCCTCGGACCCGTAAACCAAGCTAAACGGTGTTTCTCCGTTGCTTGTCTTGGGCATCGTTCTGTGGGCCCACAAGATGCTGGGCAGTTCGTCTACCCAACCTCTTCTTTTTTCTTCCAGCCTTGCCTTGATTCCATCGACAGTACTCTTGTTGACGACTTCAACTTGACCATTCCCCTGCGGGTGTGCGACCGAGGAGAAGGTATGCTCAATGTGTAGTTCCTTGAACCACTGTTGAAGATTGTCTTCGGCGGAGTTGGTTCCGTTATCTGTGATGATCTTGAGTGGTAATCCAAAACGGCATATGATTTGCTCCCAAATGAATTTTTTGACAACCGTGGCTGTGGTTGATGCGAGGGCCTTTGCCTCTACCCATTTGGTGAAATAGTCGACTGCGACTATTATAAATTTGACAGCACCTGGGGCTTCGGGGAAAGGTCCGACCATGTCTATTCCCCATTGTTGAAAGGGCCACGCCGTCGTGACTGGTACCAATTCATTCTTGGGGCGCATTGTTTTGGGAGCGTGTCTTTGATACCCACTACATTTTCTCAATTCTTTAACCGCATCTAAATGCATCCCGGGCCAATAGTATCCCGCATTCATGACTTTTGCTACCACCATTCTTGGTCCGGCATGTATACCACAGATTCCCTCATGCACCTCTCTGATCAAATAGCTTGCGTCTTCGGGATCAACACATCTTAACAAAGGCCCGAGGTATGATTTTCTGTACAAAATCCCATCAGCCATCTGATAATGTTCGGATTTGTACTGGATTTTCCTCGCTTCTGCCTTGTTCTCCGGGAGTATGCCAGATTGGAGGTACGCGATTATCGGAGTCATCCAAGACGTTGTTCCTAGTTGAACGACGCTTACTTCTCGCAGTGGCACTGACGGGTTGCTTAAAACCTCTATGCGCACATCCTTTGCTAGGTGTTGGAAGCTTGTAGAGGCGAGTTTACTCAGCGCGTCTGCTGGTTTATTCTCGCTTCTATTGATGTGGTGCACTTTGTAGGAATAGAAGGTTTGTAGCAGCATCTTTGCTTGACTCAGGTAAAGTGCCATTGTATCTCCCTTGGCTTCATATTGCCCGTTGATTTGCCATGCCACCAACATGGAGTCCACATGCGCCTCGATGTGTCGTACTCCCATTTTGATTGCCAGCCTTAAACCAGCAAGGAAAGCTTCATATTCAGCTTCATTGTTTGTGCTTTTAAAATCCAGTCGTATGGCGTAGGTGAACTCATGTTTGTCAGGGCTCACCAGCCGGAGGCCAGCGCCTGCGCCATCTTCATTAGATGCGCCATCTGTGTATAGTAACCATGGTTCTTCCACCTGCTGTTTCTCGGCTTTTTCCATCGCCTTGCATTCTCGATCTTTCTCATCCGGTACCTTTGTCATGAAGTCTGCAAGTACTTGGCCCTTGATCGCCGGTCTTGGCCTGAACACTACGTTATGACCCCTGAGCTCTATCGCCCATTTTGCTAGTCTCCCTGAAATCTCTGGCCATGCGAGTATGTTGCCAATGTTGTAGTTTGTTAGCACGTGAATGACGTGGTTGGCAAAGTACCTGCGCAGCCGTCTTGATGCATGGATCAGTGCGAGTACTAGATTCTCCATGATTGCGTACCGGGTTTCTGGATCAGTCAGAGTTCGTGACACATAATAGACTGGCGTTTGAACACCCTGTCGATCAACAAGTAACACTGCTCCTACTGCTCTGTCGGAGGCTGATAAGTATAGCACCAGAGGCTCGCCCTGTGACAACCCGTGATTTACGGCTCTTAATTACGTGATTAACAGGTGATTAACGCGATAATAAATAATGTTTACGACGCAAATTAACTTAATTAGGCCCTTGGAGAGCCCAGGAACGTTTATTTGATTATACAATGCGCGTGTGGTGACTTACGGGAAATCTGCTGAACATGACGCGACAACGAACTGATACCGTACAAAATACGGACAACGTCGATAAATACGGACTTTCCACGAATATTTTACGCTAAATTTAGCACCGTAATTGATTTTGGTGACTACAGTCGGAACCGGATCGAAGAACGGATTAAAAACGGCAACGATACAATTTTTCGCGATTATTACCGTAGCCGACAAACGGGCGTGCAAACAACGTCTACCGACCGTATTTCATGTATTTTAATTTTTGACGTTAAACGGAGTTCAGGGTTTTGACAACGGGTCTCGTAGGATTTACGGGCCACTTACACACGGGGATTGAGCTTGTGGGCCCTCGGCCCAAGCCCAAGACCCACAAGCCTAAACCTACGCATAATGTGTAGATCCCTACAAAATCTTATCGGGATCTACTAAATCCCTACAAAATCCTAAAAATCTCAACAAGATTTCTATGAAATCTCTATGGATCTTTACACACAATACATAAGAAAATAACACTAGTCATTACCCAACTAATTGTGTATAAAACCCATATCCCTATTCTCATCCTTCAAATGTACAGACTAAACACACACATAAAAATACCCTCTTTTACTCTCCCTCTCTCGACAAATATACACACACTTACAAGTTACCAAATCAAATACAGGAACTCAACCTCTCTCTCTCGGTTATATCTTCACAAACAAAACACAAACAAAGAATCCCTGCCCTCCTTCCCTCTCGATGAACCGACAACCAGAGCTACTCCGGCTTCTTCTCCGGTTGCACACAACACCCCCCTCCCCTGATCGTCTTCAACCAACCACACCCCCCCTTCTGTTAATCGGCCGACCACCACCATCTTATGGTGGTGGCGGATTTCAGCAGCAGCAACACCACCACAGGCGGCGGCGCTGTGGTGGGTGGTGTCGATCGGTGATTCAGGCAGAGAGAGAGAGAGCCGAGCAGAGAGAGAGAGCCGAGCAGAGAGGAAGAACCGGCGGTCGGTACCATTGACCGCCGGACCTTGCCTTTATCCGGCAAGTTCACCGGTTTCGGGCTCAACCTGGTTCCGTTTTGGGGATTCAAGCAGCAGAGAACGAGATGGAGACTCGGACCACCGGTTAGTTTGGTTATCCAGCGGTCCTCGACATTATTCGATGGGTATCACCAATTTTCCGACGGTCCGTGTCTTAGTCCAACGTGTTTTGCTTCAGTTCGGCAAGTTTGGTTCAGACTCAAGTGTATCTGGGTGCTTCGAGTCACCGGGTCAGATTTGCACTCCGTGTCGACTCGGTCAAAGCGAGTCGACTCGGTCAACAGGTCAGCGGCTCAGTCACCAGGTCAGACGGTTCGGTTACGGGTATGGGTTTGGCTTTGGGTTTGTTCGGATCAGATATGAGGAGTGTTCGGGTCAGCCGGTTCGAGTCGGATAATGAAGCAGTTCAGTCAACTCAGTCAACACAGTCAACCGAGTCAACTCAGTCAACGACTCAACGCAAGATTCGGTAAAGATTTACGGCGCGACTATTTATGTTATTTCTATAACTTTATTACTCACGTGAAACAAGCTCTCGAACCGAATGATAAAATCGTATTTATAAAGTTTGCGCTTTGATAAATAACTTGAGTTTATAAATATATTGTTTGAAAACTTGATTGAATTTCGCAAATATAACGACAACTTGTGGTGTCGGGGCGTCCAAAAACAGAGGAAACTCTGCCCGTTTTTCGAGAAAAATCCGTAAACACGACACGTATTATAGTTTCCAAAACAACACTTAATGGAGTTCGAGTTTATAATATTTCAAACCTTGATATTTCCAAACGCTTTTACAAATAAATATAATGTTATATTTATTTCGAACATCGTTAACTCGTATCCTTTTACAAAATAAATATAGTTTTTATATTTTCCAAATATCAAACGACACGAATTCGTTTTTAGAAAAATAAATATGGTTTGAATATTTATTTCAAGTATTATACAATACGAATTCTCTTATTAAATAAATATGGTTTTATATTTATTTCAAACGCCTAAACGGCATATACACATATTTCGATAAAGACACGATATATAATACAAGTTTATTATATATTACTTTCATACGAATATTCCTTCATATCAACATACGACTTCTTAAAACGAGCTAACGAGTATAACTTCTTCGCTTCTGTTAAGTTGACAATTTACCGTCATATCGTTCGGTCAACGATTCGGTAGAGCTCGATTACACGTAGTTAGTTACTACGTTATTTAGAAACTTATTAGATATTCCGTGTTAGGAATATTGTAGAATGCACGCTAGCGAGTCTCATCTTGGAAACGACATCACGAAGTCGTAATTAGCTAGCTTTGCACAGGAATATTCAGGTGAGTTCATAACCCCACTTTTTACGACTTTACATTTTTATAAATGTTTTCGGGGTGGAAAGACATGCACGTTTTGCAAAAACATACAAAGTTTAGAACAAACGCAAAACTCGTATTTCTAAATCATATTACGAAGGGATTTCGAGGAACACAAATGAATTACGAAAGGTTTACACTAAACATACCGGTTTTTACAAAAACAAATGCTTATTTTCGAAATATGAATGATATTTGGCCAGGGTGACCAGGGATCTGGTCAGGGTGACCAGGGATTTATTTTATACATGGTATGGTTAGCGTAAGGAGGGTTACTACTTAGATCATGTGAGTGGGTAGGCGGGAACTGGAGGCCATTAATCCTCATTATAGGACCGAGGGACGTAAGCGGTAGATCTATCTAGGTGTAGCGAGCCCAACCCCAGGCCCAGTGGAACGGACCTTGGGGTGACTTTGTGCCCAACGCGAAATCTGCTAGGTTTGAGTCTTCCTACTTGCACTTCACACATATCAATGGCCTTGCAAACCATTGGTGATCTCTTTTTCCTTATCTGCTACATACCAGGGATTTTATACTTACGGAAACTTCTTGTTCATACAAATTAACTACCATGTTTTATACAAATTCAAAGCATTATGCGGGTATGGAGTCAAAGTCAGGGTGGGCATTGACGGTTATGCGAACATTACAAATACAAGGCTTTACAAATACATGGTTTTATGAACATAACGTGTTACAAACACAACGTTTCCATATAACTTGGCAAGAAAATGATTTTTAAATTCATTTTCTCAATACTATTTCAAAAACCGGTTATTCCAAAGATTTATTTCAAATCTTTCATAACTCAAAAGATTTATTTCAAATCTTTTACAAACAAACTATGAACTCGCTCAACTTTATGTTGATTTTTCGCATGTTTCTTTCTCAGGTTGCATTTCTAATACAAGGCACGGTTGGAATAGGAGAACCATTGGAGACTCGAGTACTTAGTGGGCGTTCAATTTCTAGAAAGTCTTAGCTTTTTGCTTCCGCTGTGCAATGAAGATACCAGTCCAGTCACGCCAGCTCTGATAATTTCGGGGTGTGACACGCCCTTGACTGGTGCAGTTAATGTTGGCAGCTTGATGAGGCAGTCTTTCATCTCACGGAATGCTCTCTCGGCTTCCGGAGTCCACTGAAATTGGCTCTTCTTCATGCAGTTTCGGAGAGTCTTTATAAATGGAAAAGATTTGGCTGCGTGATTGGCCAGGAAACGGTTAAGTGCTGCCAACCGTCCTGCCAATTTTTGCATCTCCTTGATCGTCGAAGGTGACGGCATGCGTTCAGTCGCTTGTATCTTATCAGGGTTCACCTTGAAGCTATCTTTCGTGACAATGAAACCCAGGAATTTCCCCTCTTCCATGCCGAAAGAGCATTTTGCTGGGTTTAACTTGATACTGACTCCGCGCAAGGTATCGAACGTCTTTTGGATGTTCAGCAACATTGTACTCTCCTCTTTGCTCATAATAACCAGATCATCCATATACACTTCTATATACTTGCCGATGGCATCGTGGAATGTTTCATTCATGAGCCTCTGATAAGTCGCGCCCGCATTTTTTAAACCAAAGGGCATTTTGGTATAGCAGTATAGCCCTGTTGGTGTGCGGAACGCGGTCTTGTCTTCATCCTGCACAGCCATCTGTACCTGGTGGTACCCCTTGTAGCAATCGAGGAAACATTTCCATCGGAATGTGGCAAGTGAATCAATCTTTTCATCAATGTCTGGTAAGGCGTAACAGTCGCGTGGACATGCCTTATTCAGATCCTTGTAGTCTACGCACATTCTCCAGCTACCGTTGTTCTTTTGGACCATCACTGGGCTTGCTACCCATGTTTGATACCTGACCTCCCTGATGATTCCCGCGTTTAACAGCTCTATCACCTGCTCTTTCATGGCGTCGTGCTTTATGTCTCCCAAGTGGTGCTTGGCGTGCACTACCGGCTTTGCGTCCTCCGAGACGTTTAATCGATGTTCAGCTATGTGCCGTGGAACACCCACCATGTCTGCCGGTGTCCAGGCGAACACGTCCATGTTTTGGAACAACAGTTTCTTTAGCGCTGCGCACGTTAGGTCAGACATTGCAGGCCCTAAGGTGACTGTTTGTTCTGGATATGCGCTGTTTAACACCCATTTCTCTGCCTCTTGTCGTGGTTCTGGTTTTCTTGTCTTTGCAGGTCTTAGCTCATCTGTTGCTAGGACTTCCTTGCTTGCGTATATGGTTGCCACCCCGGTTTCTGTTGGGAATCCCACGGCTGAATGCGGGCCAGAGCAGATCATGCTGAAGTCGCCTTGGGATTCTCTTCCCAGCAGGATATCGTGCCTTGAATGTGCTGGCAGCACCATGAATGTGACTTCTTCTGTTCTTGAGTTTCTTCCGTCTGAGAGCAACACTAGGAATGATATCTGTCCTAGAGGAAAAACGGCTTCATTGCAGAAACCAGTGAGCGGGTAATCAACTGGTTCTAAGCGCGCCTTATCCTCCGGATCGAATTGATTAAAACACTGTTCATATATGATGTCCGCAGTGCTTCCCGGATCGATGAAGATGTAATCCGTTTGGTAATGCCCTATGACGCCCGGGATGACTATGGGTCTTCTTTCTCGTGGGCCTCTTCTTACAACCGGGAAAACGACTTGTTTCTCGCGCCATGAATCGTCTTGCGCGCGCTTGTTGTAGTTCTTTCTTGGCCTTCGTGGACCCCCTTGAACCATGTGGGTTTCTAACTTCCGGAGTTTCTTGTTATCTGGTCCTTCGTCTCTTCTTTGTATTTGACGGTAATCGCGCTTTCCGCCCTTTATCAAGTGGGTGAGTTTTTCGTCTCTTAAAGACCTTTCAATTTCCTGCTTTAGACTGAAACAATCGTCAGTTAAGTGCCCAGTGTCTTTGTGAAATTCGCAGAAAAGATTCGGGTCTTGGCCCCTTTTGTTGCGCATTTGTAACGGTGGTTTGAACTGGTGGTTCTCGGTTGCCAAGACTTCTGAAGGAGTTTTCGTGAGGGGTGTCCACTGTTTCTCCCTGTTTTCTCGTTTCACCTCTTTTTGGTGAGCTATTTGGTTGATCGTGTGGCGCGCATCCTCTCTTACCGGGCTTCTTTCCCTATGACCGGATGCTTTCCATGGTTGGCTCCTGCCTTTCTTGTTATGCCGGTCGTTATGGTTGTAGCTGCGCTGACGGTGATCATCACCGGTCAACTGTCTGTCCGACTGCGCGATGGTTTTGGCTGCTTCGATGAAGGTCTCCCAGTCTTTGGGTCCTCCGTCTCTTCCTTTTACGCACTTGATTAGATCGTCGCACTTGACAGCCCTCATGAAGTGTGCGCGCATCATCTTCTCGCCTACGTCGCCGATCTCCAAACATTCTTTGTTGTATCTTGTAATGAAATCTTCCACGCTTTCGTGGTCTCTGCGCCATATGTTCAAACAGTCGGCTGGGTCCCTGGTGTGTCGTCGTTGCTGCGAGAAGTGTGCCAGGAACTTCTCTCGGAAATCGACCCATGATTTGATTTTTCCTGCTTGCAAGCTGTCAAACCAGACGCGCGCTGCGCCTATGAAGGTTTGAGCGAAGAGATGGCACCAGGTTGGTAAGTTCCATCCGCCTGTAGCTCCGGCACCATTGAAAACCTGAAGGTGATCATCTGGGTCTGTCAACCCGTTGTATTTGCCCACGTTGTGTGGCAATTTCGTTTTGTCTATGGCAGCCGTGGCGATCTCCCTAATGAACTTTGAATTCTCAGCCATGTCGTCTGGACGATAGCTCAAGGTGTAATCATGCTCTGCTTTTGGGTCATAACCTGCGCGCTTGCGAGGTTTGTACGCTTCATGCTCTGGTGGCAGCCTGCTGAACACTGTGTTCGTCTCGTCGTCATCTTCAAATTCGTCGTTTATGTTGCGCGGACCTAAACGACTTTGTATTGGCTTCTTTGGTTGGTGAGAATACTGCACGTAATTGCTTTCTGTTTCACCGTAAGTATCGCGCGTGTCGTGCGCGCTTGGCCTTCTAATATGTGGTGGAGGTACTGACTCAAGGCGTAGATTGAATGCGTTGGTCTGTTGAGGCATGGGAGCGCTCAAAGGCCTTGGCAGTGGAGTGACAAATGCGGACTGGTTTGCTTGTGCCTGAAGCAGAGCTTGCTGCACGCTGAGTTGTGTGTAAACAAGGTTAATAGACGCCACTTGTTCGGCGTACCAGGAAGCCAGAGTTTTTCCTTCAGGTAGCCCTAGCAGTGCAGAGAAGTTTAGTTGTGCTTGATCCGATGGAGCTGAGGGACCGGCTTCATGGCTCTGAGTTTGCACTGGTGGTGGTGTCTGTTGGACTACCTCTGACGGAGGCTGGAACGTAGCTCCGTTTGTGGTCTGAGTGATGATTCTGGGTGGAGTTTGGAAAGTAGCACCAGGTGTGTTTTGAGTGACGATCCTGGATGTACTTCCAAAGATGCTGGGAAACTCGTTGTTCATCGGCCCTTCCTGGATAATTTCGTTCCTTGGACCCCGCTGGACGTGTACGTTGTCCGAAACGAGTTCAAAGGAAGAAACGTCTCCATCTACCTGGTGAGAAGGGTTTTGTTCAGCCATGTTGACGAGTGTTTTTTGAAAAGAAAAAAAGATGAGAGTGGTTTTACTAAAAGCGGATGGCGCCAATGATGAAACACAGGTTAACACTAAGGTTAATCTGTGGGGTTATTTCTTCTGTGGGTTCAATCTCTCTTCTTACTCGTGAGATGGCTCGGTTCCTGCAAAACAGCAACACCGTTAGTCTCGCTAAGAGGGGAATATGGGGGTTTCCCTCTTAACTAGGCTCCGGCGTGAGAATAAGTACTGCTCTGAGGGAGAATAAACAGTGTGTGTTAGGTGTGAGAATATAGAGAGCAAGGTGTTCAACCTGGATGATGAAGGGTCCTATTTATAGCCGGAGGGTGAAAGAGGAAGGAGCAGCGGTGCCAGCTGTAGACGTGCGCCAGCTGTCCGACCAAGGGGAATATCCTCTTGGTCTCCTCTGCTGTGGTCAGTGTAGTGGTACACGTGGCGCGCCTGCATTCGCCTATTCTGGAAACGTCGTACTGGTGTTGTCGGACTGCTCCTGGATTCGTCGCAGGCCTACCTGGCGCTTGATGACTGGTGACACGTGTTGTCTTTTATGTCGGATGGAGCATCTTTGGTGTTACCTTCATATTTTCGGGAAGCTTCTGGATGGTATCGTTGATGCCAGCGCCACGTAGGATGGAGAAAGTGGTGTGATCCTTGCCATGTGGGCAAGGAATTGGGACCATACCTCTTCAGATTCAATTTCCATTTAGAAAAAACCTTTATTCTCTCACATCTGCATGCATTCAGTTGATCTTGTGTTAATTTTAGCTTTTCTATTCAAATTTGACTCATATATCATATTCTGATATGCCTAGAGAGTGTGAATAGTATGCAACTTTAAATGTTTTATAGCAAGTAGGAATCTTGAGTGTTTGACAATGGTCGTGTTTGAAATTTGTAAGAACAGATAGGCTAATTTATAATGTATCAATCTATATCTTAATGGCTTTGGAGTGTTTGATAACAGTTTGTAATCATCTTGTGTTTGTTTCTAATACCATAAATTTTATTTTTGGATCTTTATAAAATTTTCAGTATATAGTCTATTTAAGGGCCCATGCTAAAAGATAACGTGTATACGGCTGGATACTTGACAATTGTCATTTTTTTATATTTTAATTTTTTATTATTTTATTAATTTTTATTAATTGTTTTAAAAAAAATATTTTTTATTAATTTTTAAAAATTTTTTATTTTTAAAATTTTTTTATTATTTTAGTTTATTTTTTAATCTCATTTTTACCCAAACCTATCCTAAGCTAAACCTATCCTAACCCAAACTCATCTTGACTCTTTATCCATCCGATCTTTTTTAATATACCCATCCTAACCCAAACTCATCTTGACCCATTACCCAAACTCATCTTTTTTAATATACCCATCCTAACCCAAACTCATCTTGACCCATTACCCAAACTCATCTTGACCCACTACCTAAACCGATCCAACTTACCCATTTTGCCACCACTAATTGAAATGGTTTGGTTTAGGTGTAGTTATTGTCTAGAAAGTTTGATCGGGAGGATAAAGGGGAATGATTCCCTAGAAACAGTTTACATATCATAAAAATTTGATATTTGATTATCTCACTTTTTAAGAAGGGCTGGTTATAGATTTTGAGTGAGGGTGGAGGATACATCAGAGCTTGCTAATGGTTGTCGGGGATGTGTGGTTAGGTAGTAATGATGGTGGTCGGTGGTAAATGGGATTGTAAAAGAGACTGAGAGTGTATGTGTGACTATAATAGTGGTGATGGGTTCTGGTGTCAGAGAAAGAGAGGTGAAAGACTAAGAGGTGACAATAATATTGGTGATGGGTTGGTGGTTGTGGTGGTGGGTTAGTTGTGATGGCAAGTGGAGAAGAAGAACAATAACAAATGGATTGGGTTTTATTTATAAATACACTTTTAAATAAAAGGGTAGTGTAAAATGACTGAAATACTCTCATTGCATATGACCAGACTTAACTGATAAATTTAACTGGGTTAGTGTTAAAGGACCTAAGGTGTAACGGGGTTTTCATATAAAGGACTGCGACAGTAATTATTGAAGTTAAATGGTATCCATTGCAATCCGATACAAACATAAAGGACGAAAAGTGTAATTTACCCTTTAGGTTATTATTTTACCATTTCCCTATTATTGGTTGGATGTCACATGACACTTTTTAAATGGTTCTTATAGTTTGTACACAAAATGTGGTTTGTATTTGATACTACTCCATCAAGACCTAAAATAGATTAGAATTGTTCCGCAAGTTTTCCTCTATTATATATAGTTTTTGTAACTTTTATAATATACATCTCAATCAATGAAATATTAGATACATTCTTCCTATTATTTTCTTCTTCTTATTTGTTATTATGCTAGTTTCACAATAAATTCATCAGAGATTATTGGTCTCCCAATATGCAGTCCTTCAGGGGCGGACCTAGCATAGAACAAGGGGCAACCCTCGTTGCCCCTTGACGCTCCGGTGGTAGTGTAAAATTAGTGTAAATTTTGGAAAAATTTGACGTTTTTCGATTTCGCTGCCCCTTTTTATAGAAACGTTGCCCCTTTAGGTTTTTTCTAGATCCGCCACTGCAGTCCTTGCAAAAAATAAAACAATGATAATAATAATAATAAATAATAATAATTATAATAATAATAATAATAATAATAATAATAATAATAATAATAATAATAATAATAATAATAATAATAATAGTGATATAAAGAGACTATCGTGATTTTCATGTTCTACAATTTGAACCACAATTTCGTCGCAGATGTCCTTGAAAGAGGTCATGATGATAGCGAATGAGTGGTTTCACGCATTTTCTTATGTCATAAAGGCTGAAAATAATTTCTAACGAAAGCTAAAAGATATTTTGAATGATTCAGATGTGCATTTATGACGGAAATAGAAAAAGAAAGCGACAGACGGAAATAGAAAAAGTAAGCCACATATCTTGTTTGCCACTTTCTTTCTACAGTTAAATAGTTCCACATATATGTGTTTCCCTATTTTAGAAGGATTAAGAGCATTCACATCCAAAAGAAATAAATTGTGAGTGTGGGGTTTTTAAAATATAAAGAGTATAATAAATGGTTGTGAGTAGAGGAGAGAGAAAATGTTACTGTTCATCTGTATATTTGGGGGGACACTGTTCACCCATTATAATTTTTTAATATATATTGAAAGTGGTTGTCAGTGAAGGAGAGAGAAAAATGTAATGATAAAGGTATAAAAATATTATTTAATTGAAAAGAAGAGAGAAAAAGTATTTGTTTTTAGTGGATATTAATATAGGAGTTATTTGTTAGTGGAATGTATGTATAATTTTAGGGGGCTGGATGTGAATGCTCTAAGGACTAAATTCCTTTCCCTAATTTAGAACAATTAGGCTACATGGTATGGTATGGGAATGATCTTCCAAGGGAAGATGATCCGTCACGTCATCGTCAAATCACCATCCTTGGGAGGATGGTCCATCCTACAAAGCTAGTGGAAATTGGAGGATAATCCTAAATGATCCTACCCCACCTTTTTTTTAATCTTCCACTATTTTTAAACATTTAACAAAAAAGTTAAGAAAATATTTTCAATTTTTCATTAATATTAAAAAACAATACATAAACTAAAAAAAAAAACATAAACTTAAAAAAAATCCTAATAAATTAAAAAAACATAAACTTAAAAATAAATCAATCACTTTGATGCTTCTTTATGATGTCGTTTTGTAGTTTTATCAAAGTCGAAAATTTCGGCTCGGGATAACTATCAACATTCATCGTTAATATTTCCCATTCCTTGAACCGAATCTTTTCATCGGACAATCGAATCTTTTCTCCCGCCATGCGCGACTTTTCTTCGATGGCCAGCTCCTTCACCCTCGCCTTTTGGGCCGTGACCTCGGTGTACGTTTTAAATTGGGTCATAAACTCGTCCATCTTCGGGTCGACCTTTTGCTTTTCTTTCTCCTTCGCCCGCTCCTTCTTTGATTTGTCCCGCCCGGGGGACGCTCCGCTTAATGTACGGCGTATTCTTCTTCGTCGAACTCGGCGTCATCGTTTAAGTTTATGTGACATCTCGCGTCCGAGCCACCGGCTCTATAACTACCGGATTCCGATGTCCTTTGCCGCTTCGTCATCTCCACCTCGTTCGGGATCGGCGCCCATATTGGGTGTGTTCGCATAATTTCCCACGCCCGAACGTGTCCAAACGTGGTACTATTGTTCGACTTGTAAAGATCCAACGCCTTTTTGAACACATCATCGTCGCTCATCCCGCTATGACGCCCACTTCCACATACTTTATTATATTCATCGCAAAACTTATTGCTGAACCCGCTCATTTTTCGCCACTTAGATGACACCGAGTCGACATCTCGATACGAGCCTTGGTCCATTAGCTCAAGAAACTTCGCCAAAACCGTCTTCCAAAACCCCTCACCCGATTGATTATTACCTATAAAATATGTTACAAAAAAATATAAAACTAATGCTACAAAATATAAACGCAAAAAAAAAAAAGTTATTTTTACGAACCTTTTATCGGGTGTGTCGACGTGCCTACGTAAGCCTTCGCTAAGGCTTCTTCCTCTAGTTGCGTCCACGATTTCGCCTTTGCTTTGGACGGTTGCTCACCCACAACTTGCTTGCCTTTTCTTCGTTTGCCTTTTTTGCAGTTGGCTCTCGGGAACAACTTCGACATCCTCGTCGGGTTCGGATCGGGTGGGTTGCGTCGGGTTCAGTTCGGGTTGAAAGGGTTGCACGGGTTGGATATTAAAAGCACCCAGCATCATCAATTGTTGTATGGCTTGACTTTGTTGCGGTTGAGCAAAAACGTTCGGTGAGTTTTGGAATGCGGCAAAGGCGTTTGAGGAATATTGAGAGAATTGGTTCGGTTCTATCGTCGGATAGTATCCCGGAACCGAGAAAACATTCGGGATGTTCGGTTGGGTCGGGTTGTTCGGGTTGTTGAAGGGATCCATGGTAGAATATAATTTTATAAAAGAGGAATATGTTTATAAAAAATGAGAGAGAGAGAGATGAGTTGTGGTAGATGAAAAGTGAGAAAAATGGTGTAAAAAAGGGGGTTTTATATAGTTTTAGGGGATATTTTGGTAAAAAGTTGGAATATTACCGTTTGGGGACGGTCCCCATACCGTCTAGCCTTAGAGACTCGACCTCCATTATATGTCATTTGATCATTTGGCGGATCTTAAACTCAGTTTTCAGTAAAATCGGAGGGTCAGGCTCTCAAAATCCAATATTTTTCACTATAAAAAAAATCAGAAATTTTCGATAAAATTTACACTACGAAACAAAAAACGGGTGACTGTGGACCCGTCTGGCCCTCACTAAGAACCGCCAATGATCCGACCAATAAGCGACTACTGTTAGACCATACCACAGTAACCCATTTTCAAGAACATTCGAATTAACAATTACAACGTTTAAAACATAACACCTACTTTTAGAATAAGCGTAAGAAATCACCAACATATAAACTGTATGTGATATATTAATGTGGTTTGATGAACACACCAATATGGCAATATCCATACCATAAAGTGATAAAAGAGCGATAATCCTATATTTGGGCCAGACTCTTAGTACTGCAGCCCAGCCTCATTTGGTCCATGAACTTAAACCCATTACTTTATCGTATTAACTTCTGTAAACATTTAATTTTTTATATCTTTGCGGAAACAGTATAGTATAGGAATACGTTTAAAAGGATTATAATCAATCATCTTAGCACTTGATATACAATTCATTATTGTTCAATTAGTTATGACAACAAGCCCATCTAACTAGTAGTTTACCCGTCCATTGAGACGGGTACCTAAGACTAAAAACATTCAATACAGGTGTATATTTAAGATGACGATGACTTCTTATTAACTGGGATTAGTAGGTATAGCAGTAGTTCAATTGTCATACATGTTAATTCAAATTTTGTTATTTAGTTGGCACAATTTAATATCTTTGATTCATTATTTTCAAGTTGAATAATATTGGAGTTGCTATCACCGTAAAATAGCGGCGTACCCGTCCGCTGAGATGGGTTTCTAAAATTTGCAACATTCAAACTATGTATACATTGAAGACTCCGATAACGTCTTATCCAACTAGGATTAGTAGGCACATAAATTGGTTAATTATCGTAAATGTTAACTTAAATTTTGTTATTTAGTAGGCGCAAGATAAAAAAATTTATTCATTGTCTACGTTCTGAAAACTTTTAAGGAAAAAACAAACAATAGCAAAATAGCTTCAAACATATAATTGCATATTTCAATTACAAATGTTGTTGGTGCATATGTCTGTCGACTTCGTCTTGTATCGAGTCTTGTATTAGTCTAGATAGATCAGGGCACGAAATACGAGATATTTGTGTTTATAGCTATTTCGCACGAAATAGCATATGAGCCATTTCGCACGAAATGACTTTGTCATTTCGTACGAAATGACCTGGCTATTTCGCTTGGGCTATTTCGCACGAAATAGGTTGTCCTATAAATAGGTGCCTTGTGATTTCATTTGTAACTTTCCGGTTTCAGAGTCGAACTGCTGCCGAAGTGTCTACTCGCTGTAAAACGTTGTTATATCAATCAAAAGATAGTTTAAAGTGAATTGCAAGCTGATTTACCTTTATACGTTTGTTTCTGTCTCTCGTATTGAGCAAAAACTCTTCTGAACGACTCGTTAAGGTCGCACGACGATCCTATAAGTGGTATCAGAGCTCAGGAGGAAGAGTTCTTACCATTTCAGCTGCAATTTCTGATTTCTACACTTTCTTTTCAAAATTAAACAAGTTTTCACGGATAAAATGGATTGATTTTTTTCACCTTATAAGCGAAACTGTGTTTTAACAAAGCCTTGAAAGAATTAGATCTAAAATCGGACTAAAACCTGTTCAATTTGACAAAATCATGGCCGAATTGATGACATCAGCAGCATTTCGCACGGAATAGTATCTGTTCCATCCATTTCGCACGGAATACCACACTCATTTCGCACGAAATCACCATATATTGTCATTTCGTTTGAAAAAGTACTTCATTTCGTACGAAATCACTTCATTTCGCTTGAAAGTTCAGCTATTTCGTACGAAATCATCTATTTCGCACAAAACCAGTTATTTCGCTTCAAAAGGCATTTCGTTTGAGAAGTTTTTTCGTTTGAACAAGGTCATTTCGTGTGAAGAAGTGCATTTCGCACCAAAGTTCATTTCGTTTGAATTGTGCTATTTCGTTTGAAAGATTAAGTTTGTGAAATTTTGATACCGAATCATGGAAGAAGTGTCACACCCCGACCACGTAAAACAACAAAACGTGGCGGAAACGTCGGGGAGTGTTGTAACAGAATCATTGTTTCATAACACATGGAAATTGAAATATTGTTTTATTAATTAAATGAGTTACAATGTCTTGACAATCACAGAAACATAACATAAATAACTAGTCTTGCATCTTTTATTGTCGCTAAGGCCCAAGTCCGCCTAAGTGTATCTTGATAAATCCTATGCATCATATCCTGAAACACATGTGAAAATAGGTACGTCAGCATAAAAATGCTTGTGAGATACATAGGTTTTGTGAAAATAGAATTCATGACTTATGTTTAAGAAAATGTTTAGTCATGAACCTTGTAATTTGCTTTGTCTTGTAAATCATTGGAAAAGTGATAAATAAACCAAATGATATATATGTATAAAAGAATAATACATGGTTAAGTAAATAACCAAGTAAAATGAGTTTGTATTAGATAAGTTGTTTGTAAAACAATGTATTGTGAAAAGTATGTTATTTGTATAAAATGTTATATGTCTAAATCGAAATGATTCAAATAACGCTACGATATGTAATACCATACAAGCACTTATATATAGGAAGTACCAGCGGCGTATCAACCATGCTTGTATCATATTACACACGCCTCGTTACTTAAATCACTTACTTAAACCAAACCACCAAAGTAAAATGTTTATGTATAATCAAATGTCAAAATGTTTTGTGTATATCAATGTCAAAATGTTTATGTCTAATGTAAATCATGAATTGTGTATATCAATGTCAAAATGTTTATGTCTAATGTAAGTCATGAATTGTGTATATGAATGTCATGTATGGTAAGTGAAATATATCAACTAAACCATATGTAAAATGCACAAAAACAAGGTATTGAAGTAAAACATGGTTTAAATCAAAGTTATGTTTTGTGGAACAAATGCATGCTATACTGATACAAACATCTATGCGGTATTGTGAAAATGCATACATCCAAGCCTTGTGACTGTGGTGATAGACCCCTAAACGAATTTAAAGGTCTATCTGTGTTATGTTTATCGAATTCGGTCATTCCTTCCACCCAAACAAACCTAGGGTTCAGGAATGGGAGTTGTCAAGTCCTATGGTACCATTACCTACTAACGAGCGGCGTAGCTAATGTTAATGAATGTATATTGTCCTAAGTATGCACACAATGGACAAAATGTAAGCATGTGATGAATAACAAATGTACTAAGTATGCACACAATGGACATACATAGCATAAAATGTAATGTAAAACGATGTACTAAGTATGCAACAAAGGACATACATAGCAAAAACACAATGAAATCATGTACTATAAGTGTACTATTGAACATAACAATCATATGATATGAAAACATGAAAGGCACGAAGGTAACAAGTAGGCACATGTGTTTCACCCTAAAACAGTTTGGAAAACAGTAAAAGAGGGGTCTATGTACTCACTTGAGATTGCTCAATAGTCCTAGGATAACCACCAAGCAATGCTAGAAGATCACGGAACAAACGGTACCTAATATAGGTAACTATGTTAATATACCGGACCTATAATCGGAGGATTGGATAGAATGAGGGTTCGTAAACTAAATGAGTATGGGAACTCATGTAATGTGGTTTAACAAAGCCTACATTCTAAAATGAAACCTAACCTAAGTGCTTACGACCCATTACGACCCGTTTAGATAGCTTATGCTACTTTAACGCGTCGTTCGCGTAAAACGCGTTCGGAACGCCTAACTAGTCCTATGATAAGTAAAATATGCCTTAACATGTCTAATATTGTTACCAAATCAGTTTAGATACCAAACGTTATGTTACATATGCTTTAAATGAATTTTGGCGTAAAAAGGGCATTTTGGTAATTTACCTAAGGCATATAAACTACCTATCATACAACTAACTAAACGTCGTGACCATAAGGTATAACCTCGGAAGGTTATTCCCTATATACTATGGTCACCTAATGTGTTTGGTCGGATCCTAATGATCGACCAAACGGGTCGGGTTCGAAAGTATAAGCGATTGTTTAGATCGCTTACCTTACGACCCTATATAAGCACTAAACTAAAAGTGACGAGCTAAGCATGTTAAAACATGCTTACCTAAGTTTAGAAAACAGGTATGGTATCAAAACAAATGGTTTTGATACCCAAGAGTAGTTTGGTTACAAAATACACGTAAATGCGCATTTTTGCCGAAACTACGACTTGTCACTGAGCCTAGATAACGTGGTAATCAGTAGGTATAGTCACAAGAGACTATAACCATCGTGATTACGCTCACGTTATGAAGTTCAACCGAACTTCGTGTTGACCATAAACTGGTCAACGCAGAAAGTCAAACATAGTTTGACTTTCGGACTCGAAAAGCGATAAAAGAACGAAGGAACACTTACAAAGGGTCCCCACTAGTAAATCTTGATCGAATAGCTCAGGTATGAAGCAATGGCTTCAACTTAGAGCTTTTAGATCAGATTTGTGGGTTTTTGGAAAGAATGGAGGTGGGTATTTATAGATGTGGTAGAACCGTTAGGATCGTTTATCGAATAACGTGCTTTGATCTTGTCCCTACACTTGTTGCAACCTTGTGGTAACTTAAAATGGCCCCTCATGATCAGGAAAGGGCAAGTGGAATTGAGTTTTGGGTGCATAACAGCTGTTAACAACTGTTAAAACTGATTAATCTGTTCTGGGAGCCTGACGCGGGACGCGTAAGGTATCACTCAGGGTTTACGCGGGCCGCCTGGTCCTTCTGATCAGAAACAAACTTTGCAAAATGACAGTTTTGGTCCCTGTTGTGTTTTAAGGCCATTTCCGACACGTTTAAGGCCCGTTAAGCCAACGTTAAGGCCCTAAAATGATGCCTAAACATTGTGGACATGAAGCATGCTCAAAAATATTCCGGATGTTGGTTCGTTTGGTCGTACGATCGCGATGTTCGGTTAATTACGACGGAATGCGCATAAGCGCGAAAAACGATCCAAATTGCGTGACGAATGGATTTTTCTCATGCCGAACACTAAAATAAAATATTTTAGTGCTTACATAAATTTTTGGATGTCCGGATGTATTCAGAACGTAAGTTATGCGCGAAAGTGCAAACTTGTGCACTTTTTGACGCTTTTAGTCCCTGAATGACCCAAAAGTTTATTTTAGCACACCGAACCCCTCAAAGCCTATTTCTAAGCTATGTAAAGGATATTTATGGTATGTTTAACTTATGGTCATGTTCCGGAATGTCTGTTACAGTTCAAATTGGCATACTTTCGCAGTTTGTCAACTTTAGTCCCTGTAAGCGATTTAAAGCTTGAAATCGAACACGAATTGATATGTGCAAAGGATACACATATTTATACAAATCCCAAGTATGAAATACAATATTTCATTGGTTTGGTGTTTGTTTGGTGGTCATAGTGACACAGGTGTCACAGTCTCCCCTACTTTAGGAAATTTCGTCCCGAAATTTATTTAGAGGAAACTTGCGAGAGCTTGAAACATGAATTTTGAAAAGACAAAACAACACTGGTTAAGGTTCTGAACTTCCAGTAACTTTAATAACATTATGCTTGCAATGTATGAGAGACACTTATATACAAGTACATAAAGTGTTATTGGCGCGTCCACCGTTCCTCTATTACGTTGTTCACATTCCGTTATGGTTGCCACTATCGGTTCTTACACATAATAAGCCTTACTGTGGTTTCCGTGCACTGAACTTCGTAATTATGTATGCATCCATAATTACGTAATTCCTTGCATAGTCACGTAGTGCATCTTAAAATGTGTAGGGGAAGAAAACAATGAACGAGCCTGTGATGATTGTGACTAGACCACCATAGGGCCCCTTTTAATTAAATCAATAAATGATTTTAATAGACAACCAAGGAGTCTTTTCAGCTTATATCATCACATGTCATTCTTAACCAGATTTTTGAATCAATCTTTTTGACTAGACCACTAAAAGGGTCTCTTATGAAACATGGAATGGTACTATATAATCCAAGGGTCTTGACTATCACGTAGAAGCCCAATAAGGATTTAGGGTAGTACCTTTTTGAATATCCTTCTACGAATCCCTCATATGAAGATACGAAAGGTTCTACGAGGATTTGGATAACGAATATCCAGAGTATACAAAAACACAAAAAAATGCATAAAAGAAAACACAAAATGCATAAACACATAGTCACATAACCACAAAATTGTTTAACTTGATTTGTTATCATTTTGTTAATTTGTTCTGCTAACTGTGCACATGTATTCAAAGCACACCAGGTATCCAATCAGTGGATTTTGATTGGTGCTTTAAATATTTCAAAGAATCTAACTATAAAGATAGAAAGATCTTTTAAAGAGAAAATTCGATTTCGATTATAAAGAACCGAAATGTTCGAATTAAGGTACACAAGGAATCCAATTAAGGACTCTGATTTGAAAGATAACCATCCACAAGGGTCTAATGTGAAGATAAAAAGATCCTATATGGATTTTAGAAGTCGCAGATTGTCACGGCCCCTAACCCGGTTTGACCCGTTTTAGGAGCCGCGGAACGGAAATCCCGTGGTATTTAATTAACAGCGGAAGTTTCTTCAGGATCTTTTTAAAACTGAAATATTTCCCGATTATTTTATTTCACAACTCGGGATAAAACCTGGTAATTTACAATATTGAGATTTCACGGAGAAATCTTTTATTTTACAAAACATGTTTCTTTATTTTATACTGAGCCACTTCCTTAAGCTGGTAGTGCTTCTCGGCACTTTTCCTGGGTCACAACAGATCACCTGAAACATGTTTGAAAAAGGTTTTGTCAGCGGGAAATACTGACTGAATCATTCTTTTATAAAAACGACTCGTTTATTATAATTTACAGTATTAAGAGAGATTACAATGTTTATTTCAACCAACTACCCACAGTATTTGTCACTGACTCGTTTCGGTGACTGTGGTCATATTACTATTGAGTCCGTTCACCCGATAGTGACGAGTATCATTAATTAGGTACGCCCACCTAAAGTGATAAAAACAGTAATGTGCACAATACCCCACATACCGGCTGTAATTTGGTGACTACATAAACTTAATCACTGTAATTATAACTTTGAAAACATTTAAGAATTTATAAAGCACTTTTGATAAAAAGAGAATGACTCACATTGCAGATTTAATTTGAGCAGAGCCTAGCCTACTGATTAGCCTTTTAACCTAAATTTAATAACATGCACACAATTCGGTTAGTAACTTAATACAACATTTACGATAACTCACGAGATTAAAACCTTCACAACGAATGACAAAGTGCGATACTTAAACATCCATTGAATTAACAACGAATGACAAAGCATAAACCCTAATGTGGGCAGCACTTAAACATCCATTGGATAGTTTAATCGATCGGACATTGAATCGTATCAGCGATCGAGTTATTACCCTGTTTGCGGTAGCACTTCGTGAATCGTGTGTGTGTTTTATAGTAATCTACGTATATCTCAGCGTATATTTGTAATTTGATCGTCGAACAAACGCACAGTTGCATGTAACAGGCCCTCCTATTTATACTTGAAAATTGGTCCCCCCGCGTGTCGCGAAGGGTGCCTTCGTTTCTGTCGCGTGTCGCGGGGCATACCCCCTAGCCTAGGGTAGCCTCGTGTCTCAGGTAGCTTAGGTGAGTCAACGTTGCATGCAAATTCAGTTTCAACAACGTTTTATTTAGATAATCATAACTAGGGTTTTACCCCCCTGAGTTTTAGGGGCCCTAATCCTGATTCCAAATGTTCTGAAAATTTTAGGGTTTATGCAGAATCACTTGGGTGTCTCAATTAGGGTTTCCTATTGAACTAAATATAATAATAAATAATAGTTTTAGTGAGAGTTGTTACATTCTCCCCACCTTAATAAAAATCTCGTCCTCAAGATTTACTGGAATAAGTAGGGATACTTTCTCTTCATTTCAGATTCCAGTTCCCAAGTGTATTCAGCTCCTATCTTTGAATCCCACTTTACTTTAACTAGCACTAGTCGTTTATGATTGAGAAACTTCACTTTTCTGTCTTCTATCTGAAGAGGTTTCTCTACAAATTTTAACTTTTCGTTACCTCTATATCTTGGAGAGGTACTACTAAAGATTCGTCTGCTAGACATTTCTTGAGATTGGATACATGAAATACATCATGTACTCCAGATAACTCTTCTGGTAGTTGTAAACGATAAGCAACTGGTCCTATACGTTGGATCACTGGAAATGGTCCTACGTATCTTGGACTTAGCTTTCCTTTCTTACCAAATCTAACCACTCCTTTCCAAGGAGAAACTTTCATCAGTACTCTGTCTCCAATTTGAAATTCTAACGGCTTACATCTATTGTCTGCATAACTCTTTTGGCGATCTCGAGCCGTCTTCAACCTTTCCTTGATTTGTGAAATTTTGTCAGTTGTCTCTTGCACTATTTCAGGACCTGACAATTGACTTTCTCCTATTTCCGCCCAACAAACTGGAGTTCGGCATTTTCTTTCATATAGTGCTTCAAATGGGGCAGTTTCAATACTTGAATGATAACTATTGTTATAGGAGAATTCAATTAACGGTAAGTGATCATCCCAATTTCCTCCAAAATCTATCACACATGCTCTGAGCATGTCTTCTAGAGTTTGGATCGTCCTTTCACTTTGCCCGTCTGTTTGTGGATGATATGCCGTGCTTAAGTTTAGTCGAGTTCCCATTGCTTCTTGGAAACTTTTCCAGAAATGAGAAGTGAAACGACTATCTCTATCTGATACAATGGAGAGTGGAACTCCATGTAGAGATACGACTTCATCTACATATAACTTCGCCAATCTTTCCATGCTAAAGGTTTCTTTCAAAGGCAGAAAGTGAGCAGATTTGGTTAATCGATCCACAATTACCCAAATCGCATCATTACCTTTTCTGGTTTTGGGTAACTTAGTAACAAAATCCATTGTTATGAGTTCCCATTTCCATACAGGCATTTCTAACTGTTGCAGTAGACCTGAGGGTTTCTGGTGTTCTGCCTTAACTTGTGAACAAGTAAGACACTTAGAAACATATCTAGCTATATCCTTCTTCATGCCTATCCACCAGAAATTATTTCTTAAATCTTGGTACATTTTGTTGTTTCCAGGGTGTATGGTATACCTAGATTTATGAGCTTCCTCTAAAATCTTATTTCTTAATTCTCCCTGCTTTGCCACCCAAATTCTTTTCTTATGGAATCTCCAAATTCCATCATTTCCCTGTTCTAATTCTTTTATCCGTCCTTTTATTCCTTCAGCAACATTCTCTATTGCTGTTTCTTGAAAATGCTTCAGTTGTTCCATTAAATCTAACTGTAGATTTAATCTGAGAGCACGAACCCGTCGTTGTTTCTCATGGTACTTACGACTTAAGGCATCTGCAACTACATTCGCCTTTCCTTCGTGATACTGAATATCACAGTCGTAATCACTTAAGATTTCCATCCATCTCCTTTGCCTCATGTTTAACTCTTTTTGCCCAAATATATATCTTAAACTCTTATGATCCGTATAGACAGTAAATTTACTTCCGTAAAGATAATGTCTCCAAATTTTAAGGGCAAAAATTACGGCTCCTAATTCTAAGTCATGAGTCGTATAGTTTTCTTCGTGCTTTTTCAGCTGTCTTGAAGCATACGCAATTACCTTCTTGCGTTGCATAAGCACACATCCTAAACCTAATTTTGAAGCATCACAATATACTTCAAAATCTTCAATTCCTTCTGGTAATGCTAAGATTGGAGCATTGGTTAATTTCTGTTTTAAGATCCTAAAGGCTTCTTCTTGTTTAGGTCCCCATTCAAACTTAACTGCTTTACAGGTTAGCTTAGTTAATGGTACAGCTATCTTGGAAAAATCCTTAATAAACCGTCTATAATATCCAGCTAAACCTATAAAACTTCTAATTTCCATTGCAGTTTGTGGAACCTTCCAATTAGTAATTGCCTCTATCTTAGCAGGATCTACATGAATACCTTCGTGATTTACCATGTGTCCTAAAAATTGCACTTCTTTTAGCCAAAATTCACACTTCGAGAATTTGGCATAAAGCTTTTCTTTTCTTAACAAAGTTAAGAGTGCATGCAAGTGCTGACAATGTTCGTCCTGACTTTTTGAATAAATAAGTATATCGTCTATGAAAACAATTACAAATTTATCCAAATACGGTTTACAGATCCTATTCATCATGTCCATAAATGCTGCAGGTGCATTCGTTAACCCAAAGGGCATGACTGTAAACTCGTAACGACCATACCTAGTTCTAAAAGCAGTCTTAGGTATGTCTTCTTCTTGTACCTTCAATTGATGATATCCAGAACGTAAGTCGATCTTAGAAAAATATCTAGCTCCTTGAAGTTGATCGAATAGATCATCAATCCTAGGTAATGGGTATCGATTCTTAATTGTAACCTTATTCAATTCTCTATAATCAATACACATTCTCATTGAACCATCCTTTTTCTTAATAAACAATACTGGCGCTCCCCACGGAGATGAACTAGGTTGTATGAAACCTTTACTTAATAATTCATCTAATTGCTTTTTCAGTTCTAACATTTCTGTGGGTGCTAACCGATAAGGTGCCTTAGCTATCGGTATTGTTCCTGGAATTAGATGAATCCTAAATTCTACCTCCCTATCTGGTGGTAATCCTGGTAATTCTTCTGGGAATACTTCAGGGTATTCTGAGACTACAGGAATTTCCTTAAGTTCTTTACCCTTAGTACTAATGATTACTGAAATCATATACACTATTCCTTGCTTTCGTTCATAACTAGCAACTTTCATTACTGATATGAACTTCATGGGCTTACGTGGTTTATCCCCTGTAATCATAATCACTTCTCCGGTGGGTGCCTGAATTTCTATGGAATTCTTATCACAAAGGATTCGAGCATGGTTGGCTACTAACCAATCCATTCCTAATACAACATCGAATTCAGCTAATTTCATAGGCAATAGGTTTGCAGAGAATTTATGACCTAAAAGTTCTATGTTTTCTTGTTGCAACACCTTATCTATTTTAACTGAATTTCCATCTGCCGTTTCTACTGTAAAAATTTGCCTAATGCTGTTTAAAGGTAAGTTAAGAGCTTGGCAGAATGAAGTATTGATAAAACTTTGGTTTGCACCAGAGTCAAATAATACTTTTGCATACACGTTGTGAACTAAGAACGTACCAGCTATCACATCTGGAATGAGTTCTGCTTCTTGAGTAGTTAGCTGGAATGCTCTAACATTCTTCTTTGTAGCTCCGTCAACTAGTTTAGCTTTGTTGTTTGCTGGTTTGACCAATTTAGGACATTCTGTTTTGAAATGTCCTGTTTCTCCACAATTGTAACAAATTGTGAATTTCTTTCTGCAGTTTTCTTCCCGATGTCCTACAACTTTGAAAAAATTGCAGGTTACATTACATCTTCCATAATGTTTCTTTATGCAATTCTTGCAAAAAGGCAAAGTTGAAGATTGCCCTGTTCCTCTTCTTTTGAAGCTGTTGTTATTACCCGTACGAAATCCTTGGGTAATTTTCTGAGCCAGTTCCTTCTTCCTGTTTTCATCTTGCGTGCGTACCAGTTCATCAGTTAGGGTATTGGCTAATTCCACTGTATCATCAATAGTGCGAGGTCTCGCAGCTTTAACGATATTGCGGATTTCACCAATTAATCCCCAAATATAGCGAGAAATGAGTACCGGTTCTGGCGAAGCCAGTGTTGGTACCACTCTAGCATATTCGAAGAATGTCGAAGTATAACCGCGACAATCTACACCCATCATTCTATGGTTTAAGAACTTATTTGCCATTTGATCTTTTTCATATTCGGGACAGAATTTTCTTTCTACAAGACTTTTAAATTCTTCCCAGTTCATGGCATAAGCCCTATTTCTTCCTTTAGCCTGTAGCACCGTGTTCCACCATTCTAGCGCCCCTTCTTTGAAAAGATTTGACGCGTACATGACCTGATCATCCTTGTCACATTTACTTATGGCAATTACGGCCTCGGTTTTCTCTAACCAACGCAGTGATGCAGTTGCTCCTTCATTGCCTGCAAATTCAGTGGGTTTACAAGCAAGAAATTCTTTGAAAGTGCAACCAGGTGTTGCGGCTTTCATTTTCTTAGGAAATGGAGCTTGATGTGGTTCCTCATTATGATTAACATGATCATCGCCTCTGTTTACACTATTACTGAAGTTATCTTCAGAAATACGTTTACTAGGAACGATTTGTTGCGGTTCTATTGGATTCTTTACGGCAGCAACGATTGCTGGAATAGCATTGGCTATCCCTTGAGTAACAATATTTTCAATATCTTGCCTAGTCATATATTGATCCCCTGGATGTTGCTCAGACTGATTAACCTCATTTACTGGTTCATTACCAATGTTTGCCATCTGATAATTAATATATATAATTTTATTAGTATCTGATAAATAACCATTATATACAAAACAATCAGACAATTTTCATAATACACGTATAGTCAAAACTATCGATTTCTCGATTTCATTTTATATCTTTTATAGTATGCATCAATACACACTATTATTTTACAAAGTTTTATTCGTAGTTATTTTTACAGACTGATTTCCCTATTACTATTACACAACCACAGTTTTACCAACCCACTATCTCTCGTCATTTGTCTTCCTAAAAACGAAGCTCCCTTTCATCATATTTCCAGGCAATTTGTCCCCCTATCTCCCGGATTCTATTTCCCGCATCCATTAATTCTTCACCAAAATGGCGAAGTTCTGCTAAATTCTCATTACTCATGGGTGGATTTGGTAATGGTTCTGGGTCAAACTGAGGAAGAAACGAATAAGGATCGTTGACAATGTTTTGGAATTGCCAATCATTCGTCCACCACTCGTCCATTCCCAAAGGTTGAGTATGGATAATAGGTTCTGGGATTGCGGGGTCCAAGTTCATTGGTAGTTGTGTTTCAAGAGTAGGGTATAGATTATTATTAATTGGCCTAACGACATCACAGCTCGCCAATGCCTGATCTAATTCCTCTTGAAAAGGTAATTCCTCAGTCTGTCTAGAACTTTCTCCCACTTCCCTCTGGGTTTGGTTAGATCCTCCTCCAGTCTCCATTTCTATTTGCTTGGAATATTCTTCAAACTGTATCCCCATCTGCCTAGATTCTTCCCCAACTTCAATTCCCTTTCCTTTGTCTAAGGGATTTTCTATTTTAGGAATCTTTCTAGGGACAGGTTTCCTCCTACGCACATGTCTCCATCCTACAAATCTCCTCCTTTTCTTGGGCTTGGGTTTCTCTGGAGGTGGAGCATTGAATTCAACAGGTTCTTCTATGTCTGGTATATACCTATTGAAATCTCTTGAAACCTCTATTTTTACCGGATAGAGATTTAAGTTCTGGAGGGCATCAGACAAGTCACTCATGCTGTTTAGCAAAATATACACAATTAAAATCATAATAATTTTATAGAAAACCTTTAAATTTTCTTTTAGACAAGGTAACTACAAAACACTGAAATTTAAAACACACTAGGTTTTATTGTAAATTTATTTATTTACTGAAATAAGGTTTCTAGACTATAGATGATAAAGGTGCTAAAACTTGACTCAAATTATTTAAAGATTTGTATTAACCGCTACAGTAGCTAACATATAAAGATCTGCCCATTTCTCATCTAATTTGTCCTCCCAAGGTGTTTTACTGGTTAATTCCTGGGTTTCCTTTTTAATTTTCTTTTCTCGAGCTTTCTTTATTTTCTCCCGACTTTTCTTAAGAATCAAGCTTCTTTTATTAGGAGAAAGTGGTTTCTCGTATTGGGCTTTTCGTACAAATATTCCTTCTTCAGAAATTGCAGGGAGTTTTGAGGACTTGGTTTGGGATGAACTTCCCTTCTCGTTGGATGACCTATCTAATTTAAGATAGATGTTTGACAACTTTTGCTTACCCATACTGTAACTAACAAATAGTCAGTTAATAAAACAAATAATCACATAATGGAAATCAGGAAAATTAAGTATTTCTAAATACTTAATAGGCTTAGATCAGTGGCTCTGATACCACCTTTTTCTGTCATGGCCCCTAACCCGGTTTGACCCGTTTCAGGAGCCGCGGAACAGAAATCCCGTGGTATTTAATTAACAGCGGAAGTTTCTTCAGGATCTTTTTAAAACTGAAATATTTCCCGATTATTTTATTTCACAACTCGGGATAAAACCCGGTAATTTACAATATTGAGATTTCACGGAGAAATCTTTTATTTTACAAAACATGTTTCTTTATTTTATACTGAGCCACTTCCTTAAGCTGGTAGTGCTTCTCGGCACTTTTCCTGGGTCACAACAGATCACCTGAAACATGTTTGAAAAAGGTTTTGTCAGCGGGAAATACTGAGTGAATCATTCTTTTATAAAAACGACTCGTTTATTATAATTTACAGTATTAAGAGAGATTACAATGTTTATTTCAACCAACTACCCACAGTATTTGTCACTGACTCGTTTCGGTGACTGTGGTCATATTACTATTGAGTCCGTTCACCCGATAGTAACGAGTATCATTAATTAGGTACGCCCACCTAAAGTGATAAAAACAATAATGTGCACAATACCCCACATACCGGCTGTAATTTGGTGACTACATAAACTTAATCACTGTAATTATAACTTTGAAAACATTTAAGAATTTATAAAGCACTTTTGATAAAAAGAGAATGACTCACATTGCAGATTTAATTTGAGCAGAGCCTAGCCCACTGATTAGCCTTTTAACCTAAATTTAATAACATGCACACAATTCGGTTAGTAACTTAATACAGCATTTACGATAACTCACGAGATTAAAACCTTCACAACGAATGACAAAGTGCGATACTTAAACATCCATTGAATTAACAACGAATGACAAAGCATAAACCCTAATGTGGGCAGTACTTAAACATCCATTGGATAGTTTAATCGATCGGACATTGAATCGTATCAGCGATCGAGTTATTACCCTGTTTGCGGCAGCACTTCGTGAATCGTGTGTTTTATAGTAATCTACGTATATCTCAGCGTATATTTGTAATTTGATCGTCGAACAAACGCACAGTTGCATGTAACAGGCCCTCCTATTTATACTTGAAAATTGGTCCCCCCGCGTGTCGCGAAGGGTGCCTTCGTTTCTGTCGCGTGTCGCGGGGCATACCCCCCTAGCCTAGGGTAGCCTCGTGTCTCAGGTAGCTTAGGTGAGTCAACGTTGCATGCAAATTCAGTTTCAACAACGTTTTATTTAGATAATCATAACTAGGGTTTTACCCCCCCTGAGTTTTAGGGGCCCTAATCCTGATTCCAAATGTTCTGAAAATTTTAGGGTTTATGCAGAATCACTTGGGTGTCTCAATTAGGGTTTCCTATTGAACTAAATATAATAATAAATAATAGTTTTAGTGAGAGTTGTTACACAGATGTTTTGAAACCTTGCACTTGATGTGCTTAGGTCAAAACATGTAGTAAAAATGCTTATGAAGTTGAGATGCTAGATATGCCAAGGCGACATATGAAGCGGAATTTGAAGGTTAAGTCAATGTATGAGGAAAATATTTTTGAAAACTATGCATGGGGTTCTTAAAAAAAAATGTGTTCAATGTTTTTGAAACCTTATACATAATACTTTTGAAATCATAAAGTAGGTGTACTAGGTAGGTTTATTTATAAAATGTTTTAAAATCATGCGAGATGAAATTTTTGAAATTATGTATGAGGTTTCTGAAAATATGAAAAATGCTTTTTGAAATCATGCACTTGATAAGAAAATGTACTGTGTTAATATTGTTTTCAGACTATATGAAACATTTTGAAATCATGAAGGTTGTTTTTGAAAACATAGCCAATGCATTGAAAAATTGTTTTCAAACTATATGAAATGTTTTGAGATCATGAAGATTGTTTTTGTAATACTTATACTATGTATATTGTTACTAAACCAGAATGAAATGATATGGGTACGAAATTGAACATACCCTTAGTTATCTAACCAAGGATTTCAAAGGCACAGATGTGCAAAAGCACGATCACTCGTAATGTCACTTTATTTTCTATACTTTGTTTCTTAGAGTGAAACGAGTACTTAGAATTTTCCAAGGGAATTATGAGCAAACACAAGAATGGGAAATTCGCAAGAGTAGTTTGTAAGAATGTAGTTCCTCGTCATAGGTATCATAGGGAAATGCCATACACTCATGTAACTACACTTGTATATTAGAATTGTGAACAACAATTTATTTATAAACAAAACAGATTGTTTCACATTACAAGAAAATAGAAGAAATAAAAGCATAAGATAACAACATCTTCAAATCAGCCATCTGCTCATCCTTGGGTTGGATTTGCCTTAGCAAGCTTCGGGCATTTATTCACGAAATGACCCATCTTGCCACAGTTGTAGCACGATCCAGGCGGAAAGCGAGCTTGAGCAGGATTAGCTTGTGGTTGATTTGGACCACCTTGGTTCGGGTTACATCGACAAGCACTTGCCAGGTGACCAACTCGCCCACATGATACACACCGACGACACTGTAAGTGAGCTTGGTGATGCCCATTACATTTTTCTCATATTGGTGCCGTTCCCTTGTATTGCTTCTTAGAAGGTGGTGTTGCCACCCGGATGGGTCCTGCTTGATTTGGTACAGCCGCAGTTGAGCAAATCCTTGCTGTATGACCTATAAGTCCACAAATCTGGCATTTGTGGCACTTCACACTAGCATGATGATGAAGGTTACATTGGTTGCACAAGGGTGCAGTTCCATTGTATGGCTTCCTAGCAGGGGGTTGAGCTGGTTGGTTGGGGACGGCTTGACCATTGTGAGCGACCACGGCGAAGTTCTGAGAAGCCTTTCGCTTCTTTGACTTCTTAGGGGATCGTTCATCCATGGTCTTTGATTCCTCGATTGGTTTCTTGGCTGGTGGTGCTGTCACTTGGCTAGGTCTTGCCTGTTTTGGTGCAACTGCTGTGGGATTCTTTGAAGCTTTACGTTTCTTTGGTTTTGGTGAAGACTTGGCTTTGGTCTCCTTTGGTGATTCTTGAGTGGCTTCATCCTGGAGACGATACATGGCAGTAGCTAATTCGACAGTCTTCAGGACTACTTCGCCTATTCGCTGGGCAAATTTGGCAGTCTGCTTGGATATCTGCGCATCGTTGCGATGAAGAGACATTCTGGGGGAAAAGAAAGATATAGGAGGAAACAAATGAAGTGTTATCAGAAAATAAAACAAAACAAAATGGCAATGCATAATAATTTGCGATCATTTGTTTGTTACCTAAGGCAAACTAATGAGACGGTGACAAATCAAAGTAAGCGGATCATATTAATGTATCACTGAAGACATGCTCGCCTATAAGTGAACACTCACCCCAAGAGTTCCCAGGTAAGAGTGACTGGTCCGATGCTGGGGATTTGTATGAACACTCTAGCCTTCGACAGAAAACTCAGGGTACAGGCATTCACTCTTCCAGTTTGCACGTGTTCACATTATAAGACCCAAACTTTGACGAGATTTTGAATTCTTAGAGGGTTCAAAACCTAGTAATCAATCATCCTAGAACAGACGATTGCTTTTCAAAGCGGTTTTGAAATTTATGTTCTTGTTGTGGTCGTCGCCTAAGGATAGGTGACGGTATTGTCTTATGACTAAACGCAAGTAAACTCGTGTTAGGGTCCTAGGAAGGTTATAGACTAGGTCAAAGCATTACTAATAACCTAATTCCCTATAACCATGGGCTCTGATACCAACTTTTCTGTCACACCCCGACCACGTAAAACAACAAAACGTGGCGGAAACGTCGGGGAATGTTGTAACAGAATCATTGTTTCATAACACATGGAAATTGAAATATTGTTTTATTAATTAAATGAGTTACAATGTCTTGACAATCACAGAAACATAAGATAAATAACTAGTCTTGCATCTTTTATTGTCGCTAAGGCCCAAGTCCGCCTAAGTGTATCTTGATAAATCCTATGCATCATATCCTGAAACACATGTGAAAATAGGTACGTTAGCATAAAAATGCCTGTGAGATACATAGGTTTTGTGAAAATAGAATTCATGACTTATGTTTAAGAAAATGTTTAGTCATGAACCTTGTAATTTGCTTTGTCTTGTAAGTCATTGGAAAAGTGATAAATAAACCAAATGATATATATGTATAAAAGAATAATACATGGTTAAGTAAATAACCAAGTAAAATGAGTTTGTATTAGATAAGTTGTTTGTAAAACAATGTATTGTGAAAAGTATGTTATTTGTATAAAATGTTATATGTCTAAATCGAAATGATTCAAATAACGCTACGATATGTAATACCATACAAGCACTTATATATAGGAAGTACCTGCGGCGTATCCACCATGCTTGTATCATATAACACACGCCTCGTTACTTAAATCACTTACTCAAACCAAACCACCAAAGTAAAATGTTTATGTATAATCAAATGTCAAAATGTTTTGTGTATATCAATGTCAAAATGTTTATGTCTAATGTAAATCATGAATTGTGTATATCAATGTCAAAATGTTTATGTCTAATGTAAATCATGAATTGTGTATATCAATGTCAAAATGTTTATGTCTAATGTAAGTCATGAATTGTGTATATGAATGTCATGTATGGTAAGTGAAATATATCAACTAAACCATATGTAAATTGCACAAAAACAAGGTATTGAAGTAAAACATGGTTTAAATCAAAGTTATGTTTTGTGGAACAAATGCATGCGATACTGATACAAACATCTATGCGGTATTGTGAAAATGCATACATCCAAGCCTTGTGACTGTGGTGATAGACCCCAAAACGAATTTAAAGGTCTATCTGTGTTATGTTTATCGAATTCGGTCATTCCTTCCACCCAAACAAACCTAGGGTTCAAGAATGGGAGTTGTCAAGTCCTATGGTACCATTACCTACTAACGAGCGGCGTAGCTAATGTTAATGAATGTATATTGTCCCATTTGAACAAACCAAATGTCATACCAAAATGTAAGCATGTGATGAATAACAAATGTACTAAGTATGCACACAATGGACATACATAGCATAAAATGTAATGTAAAACGATGTAATAAGTATGCACACAATGGACATACATAGCATAAAATGTAATGTAAAACGATGTACTATGTATGCAACAAAGGAGATACATAGCAAAAACACAATGAAATCATGTACTATAACTGTACTATTGAACATAACAAGCATATGATATGAAAACATGAAAGGCACGAAAGTAACAAGTAGGCACATGTGTTTCACCCCAAAACAGTTTGGAAAACAGTAAAAGAGGGGTCTATGTACTCACTTGAGATTGCTCAATAGTCCTAGGATAACCACCAAGCAATGCTAGAAGATCACGGAACAAACGGTACCTAATATAGGTAACTATGTTAATATACCGGACCTATAATCGGAGGATTGGATAGAATGAGGGTTCGTAAACCAAACGAGTATGGGAACTCATGTAATATGGTTTAACAAAGCCTACATTCTAAAATGAAACCTAACCTAAGTGCTTACGACCCATTACGACCCGTTTAGGTAGCTTATGCTACTTTAACGCGTCGTTCGCGTAAAATGCGTTCGGAATGCCTAACTAGTCCTATGATAAGTAAAATATGCCTTAACATGTCTAATATTGTTACCAAATCAGTTTAGATACCAAACGTTATGTTACATATGCTTTAAATGAATTTTGGCGTAAAAAGGGCATTTTGGTAATTTACCTAAGGCATATAAACTACCTATCATACAACTAACTAAACGTCGTGACCATAAGGTATAACCTCGGAAGGTTATTCCCTATATAATATGGTCACCTAATGTGTTTGGTCGGATCCTAATGATCGACCAAACGGGTCGGGTTCGAAAGTATAAGCGATTATTTAGATCGCTTACCTTACGACCCTATATAAGCACTAAACTAAAAGTGACGAGCTAAGCATGTTAAAACATGCTTAACTAAGTTTAGAAAACAGGTTTGGTATCAAAACAAACGGTTTTGATACCCAAGAGTAGTTTGGTTACAAAATACGCGTAAATGCGCATTTTGGCCGAAACTACGACTCGTCACTGAGCCTAGATAACGTGGTAATCAGTAGGTATAGTCACAAGAGACTATGACCATCGTGATTACGCTCACGTTATGAAGTTTAACCGAACTTCGTGTTGACCATAAACTGGTCAACGCAGAAAGTAAAACATAGTTTGACTTTCGGACTCGAAAAGCGATAAAAGAACGAAGGAACACTTACAAAGGGTCCCCACTAGTAAATCTTGATCGAATAGCTCAGGTATGAAGCAATGGCTTCAACTTAGAGCTTTTAGATCAGATTTGTGGGTTTTTGGAAAGAATAGAGGTGGGTATTTATAGATGTGGTAGAACCGTTTGGATCGTTTATCGAATAACGTGCTTTGATCTTGTCCCTACACTTGTTGCAACCTTGTGGTAACTCAAAATGGCCCCTCATGATCAGGAAAGGGCAAGTGGAATTGAGTTTTGGGTGCATAACAGCTGTTAACAGCTGTTAAAACTGATTAATCTGTTCTGGGAGCCTGACGCGGGCCGTGTAAGGTATCAATCAGGGTTTACACGGGCCGCCTGGTCCTTCTGATCAGAAACAAACTTTGCAAAATGACAGTTTTGGTCCCTGTTGTGTTTTAAGGCCATTTCCGACACGTTTAAGGCCCGTTAAGCCAACGTTAAGGCCCTAAAATGATGCCTAAACATTGTGGACATGAAGCATGCTCAAAAATATTCCGGATGTTGGTTCGTTTGGTCATACGATCGTGATGTTCGGTTAATTACGACGGAATGCGCATAAGCGCGAAAAACGATCCAAATTGCGTGACGAATGGATTTTTCTCATGCCGAACACTAAAATAAAATATTTTAGTGCTTACATAAATTTTTGGATGTCCGGATGTATTCAGAACGTAAGTTATGCGCGAAAGTGCAAACTTGTGCACTTTTTGACGCTTTTAGTCCCTGAATGACCCAAAAGTTTATTTTAGCACACCAAACCCCTCAAAGCCTATTTCTAAGCTATGTAAAGGATATTTATGGTATATTTAACTTATGGTCATGTTCCGGAATGTCTGTTACAGTTCAAATTGGCATACTTTCGCAGTTTGTCAACTTTAGTCCCTGTAAGCGATTTAAAGCTTGAAATCGAACAAGAATTGATATGTGCAAAGGATACACATATTTATACAAATCCCAAGTATGAAATACAATATTTCATTGGTTTGGTGTTTGTTTGGTGGTGGTGAAAGAAGATATCTTGGTTTTATTGCAACATAATGGGAGTGCATATTCAATTTGGAAAACATTAAAATCGAAGTTTGTTGGAAGCAAAGAGATGATCAAGAATAAAAAATCACTTTTGAAAAAAGAGTTTGATTTATTTTGTGGTTTGAGAACTGAATGCACTAAGCAGATCATCGAAAGATATTGCAATCTGTTAGTTAACATGAAGAGGGTGAGCATCACAAAAGATAATGAAGAGTTAATTGAAAAGCTGGCTGATGCATTGCCACATGAAACTTAGGGCACATACCTTATGATGTTGAGGAATAAAAAAGATTTTGGAAATTTAACACTGGGAAAGTTCATTGAAAAACTTGAAGCTTAAGAGATGGAACAAAGGAAGATCTCTAGAATGAAGGATTTTGATGGTGAACAAGATATTGTGCTTTATTACAAAGGAGGTATCAATGATAAGACCAACATGTCACCAAAGATTGAAACTGCATTAAATGCTAAGAGTTCTTCTGGAGGGTCTTCTAAAGGACCAAACAGCAAAACGGGATTTTCTTCATATCCATCATTTGATCCAAATTTTTCAACGACAAAGAATGGCAAAGTTCGACAATGCAACATTGCACTAAATCTTGAAAATGATCAGAATTACTCAAAAGAAGTTGCAAAAAGTCACATTTCTTTGTTGGTGACTGTGTTAGAATCGTATGGGAGTTTAGTAGCAGGAAGGATCAGAAATCCAATGTTGACAAAAGAGGATTACGATCAGATTGATGCTGAAGAAATGGAATTAATGGACATAAAGTGGTGTATGGCGAGTGTGTTGAGAAGAGCTGAGAAATTCAAACAGATCACAGGAAGAGATGATTTCCGTGATGCAAATGTTTCTACTTTAGGTTTTGATAAATCTAAAGTTACTTGTTTTCGTTGCAGGGAAAAAGGACATTTCAAGAGAGAATGCAAAAATCGCGAAGCAAGTGGAGCTCAAAATCCGTTCAACAACAATGATTACTATCGGAAAGTGATTTATCATCAAGTTGCTCAACAACCACAAACTGCTCATGCTAAGAAGGAGATTGAAGAATCAAAGAAAGCATATTTGATGAGCAAATTGATTGATCAAGATGATGAAAGATTACCAGAAGGTTTTAGCTGGGACAATTACTGTCCAGATAAAGAATTCTTGGCTAAAGCATTTGCTGCTAGAGTTGCTGAAGACAGTGATAATGATAATGATTATTATGCAAACAGAATGAAAGAGCATTTAAGAATGCTAGAAGAGAATGATAGTGATGATGGAAAAGTTAGAAAGAAAAAGAAGAAAGTTAAGAAACAAGTTAGTAGTGATGATGAAGAAGTTCGTGTGATAAAGAAAAAGGTAAAAGAAGTTCCAACTTTCAAAGTTGAAGCAGAAGTTGATGCACAAAAGATTCCTGTGAAATGTGAAAACTGTGAAGCAGTGAAGAAGCAAAATAGTACTTTGATTCATAACATGAACAGATTGAAAGAATCCTATGATGTTCTGAACAAAGCTATGAATCAGTACAATCAGTCAAACAGTGAACAAGCAACAACTATGAAGACTCTTCAAGGAGCTTTCATGACAAAGCAGAAAGTCGTCAATAATTACATTGAGAAATGTGCTGTTCTGGAACAAAAACTGGAAACTCAAAGGATTGAAACAGAAAGGGTAAACAGGTTGTTAAAAAGTTACTCATGTACTTCTTATGTTATTGACATGATTTATCCAACAGTGGAAGGCATGAAGGCATTTGAAGAAGATGATACTGAAGAAAAGAATTATGGTAAGAAACCTAGTGCCAGTTATATAAAGTGTCCGCCTCCGCTTGAAAATGGATATTCTCCACAAAATCCTGATTCGGAAAGAGTAAAAAAGGCAACCAACTTACAGTGGGAGTCTGAGTCTTCAGAAAATTTGCCAGACAACATTGATGTACTTTTACATCGTCTGACACTGATCATGAGTCAGAGTTAATAAAGAAAGTGGTCGATCAGGTGTTGGATAAAAATGAAACCGAGGAGTCTAAGTTGGAGTCAAAGTCTGAGATCAATACTTCAAATCCAACAGTCAAAAAGGACAAACGGGTTTATAATAAAGAATTTATGTTATCGAAAAATAATTTGAATGAGGAAACATTTAAAGTGGCTTATACTTTGAATGATTCTGACTAATTATATTCTGATGAAGAATTTCCAATAAGAGGTGTCAAAACTGAATTGATCAAAAAGGTTTTCAAACTAACAGAAATTAATATTTCTGAAATAAAAGATGTAAATTTTTTTGAAAAACCTAAACCTTACACCTCAAGAGTTCAACAACGTTTAAACAAGAAAAAGGGTTACAGTTCTGGTTCAAGTTATCGAAAGAAACCAAACCATAACAGTAATTTCAAAAGCAAAGGTCTTTGATTTATTCCACCGAAAAATCATAAAAATGAGAAAACTTATAAAACAAAAACTGCTTTTGTTTCAGGAACATCATCTGAAGAAGAAAAAGAACAATTGTTCAGAAAGCAAATAAACAAAGAATTCCTTGTGAAGAAGCAAGAGGAAATGAAGAATGAAGCAGTTCAGAAGAAGATGGAGAATAGAACCTGTTTTCAATGCAAAATAGTTGGTCATATTGCCCGGAATTGTCCTAAGGTAATCCAAACAAAACAGGGAGTTTCTAATAAACTCAAAGAAAAGATGGTTGAAAATGAATCACCAACCAAACCTTTTACAATTTTCAAAAACTCGAAATTTGAGGTTGGTGAATGTTCAAAAGGTTTTTACAAAAGAAAAGCAAATCTTGACAACCAAAAGTGGGTCGTTAAGAAATCTGATAATAGTTCTAGCAATGATTCTGATTCGTCAAAATCAGAGGAGCTATTTTCTGGCAATGAATCTGATTACACAAAGTCAGAGGAGCTACAAGTTGAACCAAAAGTTGAAAAATCAGTACCGCCAATGGATGATGCAAATTTTCCACCATTAAGCGCTGAAAATTTTAAGCAAAAAGTTGGAAAAATTGAGATTTCAAATCAATTTTTTGTTGAAAAGAAAGAATTTGATGTTGAAAAAGCCTTTAACACCAAAGTCCAAAATATTTTTGGAAAAATGATTGATGGGAAGGTCAAAGGGGTGAAGGAATTCTATGAGAAGAAAATGAAAGCAAAGAAACCGAGTGTTGATAACTCGGAATCTCCCAAGGTCTGTCAGGCTTGGGATAACTTCTTTAACTGAAAAACCTGACTTGCCGGAGCTCCCAGGTTGGTAAGTGTGGAGCAGGTATCGGCATCTTTCTTGAGAAATTCACGAAAGTGATTTCGACATACAAGTGGTGAATCAGGGACATTAAGTTGTACTTGATTTATCTTTCTTCCAAGTGATATTTTGATAAAACAATGTGATGAAATCCCTAACCTACAACTGGTTTTATGAAAGCAGCAAAACTTATTTTCCGGAAAAACCATTTTGATTAAAACAAACTTAAGTGTTTTGAAATCTTAATGGGAAAATAGTTTGTTGTAAGGGGGAGTTCTGATTGTTTGTGCCAAGTGGATGGCGATTTGAAGCAATTCACAACAGTTGTCATTTTACTTGTATAGTTTGTTTTCAAATTTCTTTTAAATGATTTTGAATTTTAGGGGGAGTAAGATTTTTCAGAAAATCCAAAAACATTAGAAAATTTGAAAAAGTCAAAAATATCGAAAAATTCAAAAATGAGTTTTGTTGTGAAAAAGAAGAAATGATAGTACATCAGTGGACATTCACAGCATGCTAAAGAATTGGAAAGTCAAATGTGACAAACGGTCTCACTGATGATATACCTGTAGGTTTTTACACATTTGGTAGATTGTGTCGAGATATAAATCTAAATATCAAACTTACTTATCTCGTGGGGAACATCTCTCGGATATATGGATAACCCCCCGAAATCTTGTTTGAAAGGTCCCTCTTTCTGAAATACTAGGTCTTTATGCTTAGTGATATCTGGGGTATTATCCAGGGACTTCTGATTTTGCGGAAGCAATGGCCTAGTCCGTGTATTATACTTTTCGCTTGCTTGAAATATAGCACCACCCTCAGCATAAAAAATGATGAAATATTGCAAAATGCTAATCATGTGCCGTTGAAGAAAAGATTCTCTAAAGGGAACACACCTAAAGTCGAAGCCATCATCTCTCTGATTTTGCGGAAGCAATAGCCTGAGCTCTCATGGCCCTCGCATTTAACCCTTTACAAATATATCATCTAGGTATACTCACCTGTAAGACTGAATATTGGGATCTAGATACGGGAGTATATTCTGAGGTGGGACACGCAAATAAGTTCAAGTGCTTAAAACATTAATCTCGTATCTCGAAACAGTTGAAATTTGTGTGAAAATTTAAGTGGATCAGTATACTGACAATCTAAGTGAATTGTTTAGAACTTAAATTGTTTAAAGCTTAACGGTGCTGGTGATTTGTCTCAAAAACTGATATGACCCTCTTACACAAACTCACAAAAATATTGTTTGTAGATATGTCTTTACTGCATTTTTTCGTTCATGTTCAAAAGTCCAAAAAGATTTTCAGTGTGTTTTAGCATAAATTTTGAAAAGACAAAAAGATTTTTGACAACTGATGATGAACAGCTGATTTTCAAAATTCCAAGTGCTAAACATGATACAAAAGGTTTGGGAGAGTTTGTTTTAGATGTTTGAGATGAAAAATTATTTGAAAAGAAAAATGGTATTTTTACAAGTGGTTCATCAGAAATTAACATTGTAAAATCATTTATTGATTGATTAATATCTGCAAGTGATATATAAATTTGTCAAATTTTAAATTTGTGAAATTTATTGTGAGGTAGAGATGTTTGCAGGATAGTCAGGTTTCAGAACCTGTTGCTACAGAGAGCCAGGAGATGTTTCTGAACCTATGAAAAAATTAAGGAATCAAGAGACCTGATCAAGAGAATTATAAAGTTCAAAGAGCCAGGTTGCGATTCTGAGTATATGAAGATGATAGATCAACATTCAAAGAGGGAGATTAGCTGATAGAAAAAAGAGAGAGGATTGAGGATGCTTTACATTGTTAGATACTTCGGAGAGATTGAGAAGATTGATATAGACTGAAGATTGAAGACTCGACACTGAAGACTTCGTCAACATCCAAGGGGGAGTCTGTTGGTGCATATGTCTGTCGACTTCGTCTTGTATCGAGTCTTGTATTAGTCTAGATAGATCAGGGCACGAAATACGAGATATTTGTGTTTATAGCTATTTCGCACGAAATAGCATATGAGCCATTTCGCACGAAATGACTTTGTCATGTCGTACGAAATGACCTGGCTATTTCGCTTGGGCTATTTCGCACGAAATAGGTTGTCCTATAAATAGGTGTCTTGTGATTTCATTTGTAACTTTCCGGTTTCAGAGTCGAACTGCTGCCGAAGTGTCTACTCGCTGTAAAACGTTGTTATATCAATCAAAAGATAGTTTAAAGTGAATTGCAAGCTGATTTACCTTAATACGTTTGTTTCCGCCTCTCGTATTGAGCAAAAACTCTTCTGAACGACTCGTTAAGGTCGCACGACGATCCTACAAATGCACATAACAAAGACAATAAATATGTGTAAAACAAAGGCATGATACCATGCGTCATAGCGAGGGACGAAGTATAGAAGGGGCCTGGGGGGCGCCTGATTCCCCGAACTTTTTGCTAAGTAGTGTTATATATGTAGTTTTCGTATAGAAATTTTTGGGTATATACGTTTTCGACCCCCGATTCTATAAATTTTTTTAGGTATATACGTTTTTGACCCCCCTGTCATTCGGGTCAATCTTCGTTACCGGTCATAGAAAAATTATGCGTTGATAGCAAAGAAAGCCATTCATTACGCGCAAATCTACACTGGCATGCACACCTTGCTAGAAGCCTGATTAATATCTCAAACACAAGTATATCTATAGCAAGCACATGGCTTTTGGTGGGTGAAATGATAATGAAAAATATGAAATTATTAGTTATTTTGATTTAAATAGGTAAATAAATTAAACTTAAAAAAAACTTTGTAAGTTTATGGTTATATATATATATATAGGGAGAAGATCATGCGAGAACCACCTCTTATTGCGAGAACCGCGAGAACCAATGTGAACACAACCAAAAATGCCTAAAAATAGCTAAAAACCACACAAATTTTTTTTTAAAATATTTTTTATATAAAAATCGCTACTTTTCGAAGCCAAAAAAATTTAAATTTTTTTTTGCCACTAAAAGTAGCGATTTGATCATAAAAAATATTAAAAAAAAAACATTTTTATATTTTTTTTTTGATTTTTTTAGGTTTTTTGGGGGTTTAGTTTTTAGCATTTTAGCTTGGGGGGTGGGGGGGTTTAGGTTTTTGGGGGGTGGGGGGTGGGGGGGGGGGGTTTAGGTTTTTTTTGGGGGGGGGGGGGTGGGGTTAGGTTTTTTTTAGGTTTTTTGGGGGTTTTAGTTTTTAGCATTTAGCTTGGGGGGGGGGGGGTTGGGTTTTTTTAGGTTTTTTTTTAGGTTTTTTTAGCTATTTTAGGTTGTGTTCACATTGGTTCTCGCGGTTTTCGCAATAAGGGTGGTTCTCGCATGATCTCCTCCCAATATATATATATATATATATATATATATATATATATATATATTAAATTAGAAAGATGATGAACGGTAAATATAGTTGAATTTTTTATCTTCACTTGCTTAACAAATACCGGTCAAACAACATCGGTATCAGTACCATACTCGTTTTTATGGATTTCTCAACATGGCGACATAAAATTGGTTGGACACGTAGTTATATTTGCAATAAAGTATATTTTTCGGTGTCATAACCTATATCGAGTGTCAGTACCATACTAGTTTCATAGCTTGTGACTGCACGAAGAAACATATTGATTAGAAAATCACGGGTATGTATTAATTGCAGGTTTATATGCTTTAGAATGTACTTTGTCAGATTTAAATAGAATGTTGTCATCGAGGACCTCAACAATGGTCATCAGGTTTATGCAGTTTGTAATAGATAATTAATGTAAAAAACAAAAAACAAAAAAGCAATACTATGCAAGCACAATAAAAAATAAATAAACCTTCACTTGCAGGTCTTAGGTTCCAACATTCAAAACTGAGTGTGTTTGATCCAGACAAACTTGTTGTTGATCCATGGAGATGTTGATTAGACAAAAATTAACATGACCCTTCTCCCCATTAGATAGAAATATAAAGAAACACCCACTACCCACTTTTATAGGAAATGCTTTTGTTTTTCTCTCTAAATTCTCAAACTTACGATTTAATCTTCCTTTTTGTAGGAACTGTGTAGGAGGAGAAGGTGGGCTGAAAATCATGGGGGATAACTAATTAGCAGTTTTTTTAATTAAGTTTGTAATTATCGTGTTAGATCATGGATTGTTATTTTCTATTTATTCGGCTGACCGGGTCAATTGGGTGTAAACTGTTTGAAAACATGCAACGATAAAAGGGCATTTTGCAAAACTACTGCATCTTACATGTTAACTCAAATTTTGTCATTTAGTTTGCACAATTAAATATGTTTGATTCATTATTTTTTTTGCAAGTTTATTAATGTAGGAGTTGTTATCACCATAAAATTAACAAAAAAAAATCTATACATATTAGATGTCTATGAAAATAATAATATGAATAATAAAAACTATCAATCACATTCAAAAGATTATATGTATTTCGTTATAAGTTTAGTGTAATACATGAATGACCATTGTGACTTTATTATAAATTGCCACCAAAAAATTAAAGTTATGTCAAACCTTATATTTGTGCTATTATGTTATGGTCTGCTTAGTATTGCTTTATATCTTTTGTATTTGATATATCAATAAATTATTATATATAACTGTACGATTAAATTACATATAAATTACTATATATATCACCATAAAATTAAAAAAAAAAGAAGATATACACATATTACATGTCTATGATAATAGTGAACATATTGTATTTCATTATAAGTTAAATGTAATACATAAATGACCGTTATAACTTTATATGAATTGCTAGCGTTGTATTAAAGTTATGCCATACGTTACATTCTTAATAATATATAAACAACAAAATAATCATTTTTGTGGACTTCTTATTGGTCCATGTAATTATAAAAGATGTAAAGTATTTGTGTTGTTATGTCATGGTTTATGTCGCTGCCCCCGACCCCTGCCCCGGGAGCCGGCGGCCGCGGGAACACACACAGAGCCGGTGGTATCAGTGTTTGTTAATTTGGCAGCGGAATTTAAACATCAGGACCGTAGTTAGGAAATATTATCAGAGTTTCAAAACACCAACTTTTATAATAAATAAACGGGATAAAACCCAAGTTTCTTTGATAGTACATTTTTAGGGATAAACCTTGATATTAAAAACATAAACTCCTTTTTAGGTAACTTTTATAGCCACTTCTTTAAGCCTTCAGTGCTCTCCAGCTGGCTTTTATTAGCTTCACATTAAGTTACCTGAAACGCGTTTTCAAAAGATTTTATCAGCAAGAAATACTGGCGAGTGCATCACGGTTTAATCAAAACAGTTTTTATAACTTTACAGTATTGAGAGCATCAGCGATTACAATGTTTATATCTACCAATATACTCATTCAGTATTGTCAATACCCTGACTTGTGGTCATGTTACTCATTGGCTAATTCGTCGTCCAATAGTAATGGATTATAAGTAATGTATACAAAACTCCAACATACCGGCAACAATTGTAGAATACATAGACTCAATCACTGTTAAGTAATTTAAAACATTCAAGGTTTTGGTAAAACAGTTTGGTAGAAAATGACTCATAAAAAGGGTTTACAAAAAGAAAATGTACTCACATTGTTGACTTAGGTGTTTCTACGGCTTCCTGGTGGTGTTCCTGATTATTATCTATTTAAAATTAAACAATGCACACGTGTTAGTAAGATAAACATTAGCCATACAACACGAGACAAAACTCCAATGAACTGAGTCAGGCAGAGCCTTGACATGTGTTATGGAGCCCTTGATCAATCGGGTAGGGTAACAAATACATGATTGGGGGTTATAATACTTACAACGAGGCAGAGATTAGCTTTTTAGGAGTATTATATCGAGCAACACTTTGCTATAATAGGGGCTTTTGAGAAGAAAAGAATTGAACGAGAAACAAATGAGGCCGTCGCCTCAATTTATAGGCTGGATTAGGGGCGGCTCGCGCCCCGCGAGCCATCTCGTTCAAACTCCCGCGACCCGTGAGAGAGGTTGACTAGGTCCTAGCTTTGACTAGTCAGCATACTATTCTCGACACGCAGTGGGACACGTGGCTTCACAAGTGACCGGCAAGTCACCGGGTTGTCCCAAATAAATGTTATTTGGGACCGTTTCGAGTATACGGGATATAATTAGGGCATTAGGGTGTTTTTAGGAGAGTTGTTATATCCTCTCCACCTTGTTTTGAATCTCGTCCTCGAGATCTACTGGAACAGGTGTGGATATTTCTGTTGCATTTCTGACTCGAGCTCCAAAGTGTATTATGGTCCTCTCTTAGAATCCCATTTCAGTTTGACCAGAACTAATCTCTTGTGTTTGAGATTCTTGATCTTTCTATCTTCAATCTGTAGTGTTTTCTCTATAAACTTAAGCTTCTCATTTACCTCTATGTCCTGAAGAGGTATCACTAAGGATTCATCTGCTAAGCATTTCTTGAGATTACATACATGAAATAAATCATGAATTCCTGTCATTTCCTTTGGCAGTTGTAGCTGATAAGCTACTGGTCCTATTCTTCTGATAATCTCAAAAGGTCCAACATTTGGGCTTAGCTTCCCTCTTTTAATGAATCTGACTACTCATTTCCATGGAGAAACTTTTAACAATATCTTATCTCCAACATGAAATTCCAATGGTTTCCGTCTGTTATCTGCATAACTCTTTTGACGATCCCGTGCCGCTTTTAGTCTTTCCTTGACTTGAATAATTTTGTCTGTTGTTTCCTGCACTATCTCTTGCCCAGATAGTTGCTTTTCTCCAATTTCTGCCCAACAGACTGGAGTTCGGAACTTTCGTCCATAAAGTGCTTCAAACGGTGTAGCATTAATGCTGGTATGATAGCTGTTATTGTAGGAAAATTCTATTAATGGTGAATGATCGTCCCAATTTCCTCCAAAATCAATTACACAGGCTCTAAGCATATCTTCCATTGTCTGAATTGTTATTTCGCTTTGTCCGTCCGTTTGAGGATGATAAGCTGTGCTTAGATTTAACCTGGTTCCCATTTCTTTTTGGAAACTTGTCCAAAAATGAGATGTAAAACGACTATCTCTATCAGATTCAATACAAAAAATAATTCCATGTAATGAAACTATTTCATTTACATATAACTTGGCTAATTGTTCCATACTGAAAGTTTCTTTCATAGGTAAGAAATGGGCAGATTTGGTTAATCTGTCTCCAATCACCCAGATTGTATCATTACCTTTTCGTGTCTTGGGTAATTTGGTAACAAAGTCCATTGTTATCAATTATCATTTCCAGATTGGCATTTCTAATAGCTGTAATAACCCTGAGGGTTTCTGATGTTCAGCTTTAACCTATGAACAGGTTAGACATTTAGCTACATAGGTTGCTATATCCTTTTTCATTCCTATCCACCAGAAATTCTTTCTTAAATATTGATACATCGTATCATTACCGGGATGTATCGTATACTTAGACTTATGAGCTTCTTCTAGAATTCTGTGGCGTAGGTTTCCTTGTTTAGGTATCCAGATCCTTTTCATATGGAATCTCCAAATTCCATATGTTCCTTGTTCTAATTCCTTAATTATTCCTTTTAATCCTTCAACATCATCCTTGATTGCTATTTCCTGTACCTCTCTAATTTGCTCATTTAAATCTATCTGCAGATTTAGAATGAGAGAGCGTACTCGTTTTGTCTTTTCATGATACTTTCGATTCAAAGCATCCACTACTACATTAGCTTTTCCTGCATAATCACTAAGAATTTCCATCCAACGTCTCTGTCTCATATTTAATTCCTTTTGTCCAAAGACATATCTTAAACTCTTATGATCTGTGAAGACAACAAACTTACTACCGTAAAGATAGTGTCTCTGACGTGTGCGTGTATATACATGTTTTTACAATGAATTTTACACACGATTTGGTTTTAAATTTATAGAAATGATTTATACTTCAACATTAAAACACACACGAAGGGGCAAGTGTACCCGTCATACATGTAGTAAAGTATCGGTAAGAACCAAGTGTCGATCCAAGGATGTGGGCGGATGCAATAATACTAAACCTTTTTCATTAAATTACCGGTAAAAAGATAAGTGGGTGATTTTCTACAAACTAAAATAAGACTAAACATATATTTTTATAACTTAATAAATTCCAAAATATAAAAATAGATAAATAACCTTGCTTTATGAACAACCAGAGCTTGTTAACTAAGTTGGTTTTGCCACTTAAAACACTTGATCAATTTTCCATTTTCAAAGACAATTAGTATCCCTTTCGGGAATCCTAACATGACAACTCTTTGGAAAGTTAAAACGATAAACACACTTTAACCACCTAAAATTGTTCTTTAACGCCCAATTGACATATGTCTATGAAAATCCCCTAAAGATAAGTTAGTCATCCGTTAGGAGTTTTCTAACTTCACTTAATCAAGAAAAGTGACACTGATAAACACAATGCAACCACCGAGACAAGCATAAACTAGATTAAATCACAACTGAGTTCATTTTACAAATCTTGAACATAAATTCACCAAGAAAGCAATTTTGGCCTAAACTACTAACCAAGTTAACAACTTATGTCAAGAATTAATAACAACACCATTTAACCCATTAAGGTCCTTCCGTGAGGGAAAGCCTTCTTGATTAACATTAATTACCCCTTATTAAACCACTAACCATTTCTAGTATCATGGTGTAAACATGTTCAACAAGTTAAACAAGTTAAAAGTTTACTAATACATGATTAATTAAGCTTCTTTTTGCAAATATCTCAACTAACCACATACTAATCATCCAAGATAATTAACTATAATCAAGAATTTAACATCAATAAACAAGGTTGAAAACGAATCATCAAGGATTAACATAGAAAATGCTTAAATGTCATTACAAACATGATTAACATACTAAAGGTTGTTTACGAAGTAAGGATTACTAGTATTTTTGCCCAAAGGCTACAATTATACATAAATCATCAACCAAAATGCTTGAATTGTAACAAAACAATGGAAAGATTCAAGAATTAAACCATAAACAAGCACTAGATTGAGAATCCGGATGATAACGGAGCTTATTGGCACAATGGTGGCTTGATTCCGGGCAAAAGCTAAGCCTTCAGAGCCTATAAAATCGTCTGATGAGCTCCCAAAAGTCCAGAGTTGCCAACTGATTGCTCCCTTCTGTTTTTTAAAACTTTTTCAGATCACACGGTCGTGCTAATAAAGTGCACAGTCGTGCACTGTTCACCAAATCTTGTGACATCAGCAAATCTTGGACCGGTCTTCAGATCGGCACGGGCGTGCCATATGTTGCACTGTCGTGCATTACCAAGATGTGGCCGACAAGACCAACCGCACTAGCAGTGCATGTCCGGGCTGAGGGTTTCATCAGATCGGCACGGGCGTTCGGGGCAATACACGGTCGTGCGTTCCCTGGGTTCTCTTTCACGCCTGATCCCACTGGCAGTGCATGTCCGGGCTGGGGCTTATCATCGGATCCGCACGGGGGTGCTAATCATCGCACGGTCGTGCAAGAGCTGTCAGACAGTTTCTTCACAGAATCTTCGCATCTCAACCGTTTCGCTCGGAAAATCCTCGTTTTTTTCATCTTCTTATTTGGCACGCTGTTTGAGGCCTGTAAACAAAAACATACCCGATTAAGTATCCAATTCTCAGTTTTACGGACAAAAACACGTAAAATGGGGGTAAAATAGGGGAATAAAGTATATGTATTTTGGTGATTAGCAAACCTCCCCACACTTGAACCTTGTTTGTCCTCAAGCAAGCTAAAATTAAAATGTAATAAAGATAGTTTCTAGCGAGAAAAAGAATTTACAAATTACCAACTAATACACATACATACGGTTAGCCGGTTTTTCGAAAGGCAACGTCAAATGATTCAAACCAAACAAGCGTATGCAAATATATGTATAGATAACCAAAAAGCCATGATTTCACTTCCGATTGACTTAGCACACTAATCTTCACACACCTAAACTTGGTAATCACGTTTAATAAGGGTAATACAACTAAACTATATATACTAATGCCTTAAAAAGACGTCTTTTTGTGTTATCGAGCTCATCAACGAAACTTCATCATTTTAGCAATTAAAATTGCTCGAATTTTGTCGACTTCACCCTATTTTAGGGAGTTTTATTTTCTGGTTTATTATTTTTTTTTACATATATATTCTAATGTCTTTGTACAACGAACAACTAATTACAAGGAACGCTAGTTAAACGACAATTTTAACCGAGTTTTAACATAAAAGGGTTAAAAATAAAAAGGCTAAATTTGGCTAAGTGGGTTAATTAGTTGGGTAAAAGAAAGAAAAACATGGAAAAAGGCTCGACATGGTTAATCCTAGTGGGTAGCGTAGGGTTTAGGGAAAGATAAAACAAAGAATAAGGCTAATAACAAATGGTTTTCTAGGTTACTCTATCATTTCTACACAATTTCACACCTTCATGGTCTTAAAAAGCATGCTAGTGACAAGTTCTAAGCTACACGAGACATCCGGCTCACTCCTACTCCGAAATGAACAAATATATAACGAATTTAAGGCTCAAACATGCTCACATAACGGAAGGAATGGGTAACAGTGTGAAAATTAACATGCAAGTCTTTCTTTGTTTGTCACGTTTTTTAGTTATTTTTTTCAAAATTTATTTGGCTTGTCGGTTCTTTATCATATCCGAAGCATTCTAAAATAACAACTAACCGGTTTATTAACTAAAAATATATACAATAGCTTTGGTTTTTTTTTAGGACAAACAAAGTCAAAATGTTAAACCCCCTCCCCACACTTGAACTTCGCATGTCCCCAATGCGAGACCCAAAGTATAGAGAAAAAGGAGAATAACACTCCCTTGAAGATGACTGAAGATGGAATGAGGCTCCAATGCTAATTATGTTGTTTCTTTTCAGTCCAACATGTGCTTCAAAGATCTGCATAGATGTCACAAAGCAAAACACAGCACAAGAGAAAATCTAGTTGCAACATAAACCATGATCTAAATAATAATAAAAGTACTAAGCATCCATACATAAACTAAGGAAATAAAAGATAATGTCTGAAAAATAAAAACATGTCCGAGGGTGTTTACAATAAAAACCAAAATGAACACCCCAAAAAACAAACTACTAAAATACTCAAATAAACACCGGGTCAGAAGCTCCTCCACTACTCGTCGTCGGCGGCGTCACCACCGGTGCTAGATGGGCCCGGCCCGCCCTGGTCACTGGGGTTCCTGAATAGAACTGCGGGGGCTCACCGAAGTAGTTGGGGAAAGCGTTCTGAAGACCACCAAAATATACGAAAACCCGGCATGCACCTCCTGTGGCAAGAAGTCCTGGTTCACTCGCAGCTGCTCCTGGTTTATTTGCATCTTCTGAAACTGCCCGTAGAACTCAAGGTAAGACGGGATGCCGAGTGGCCAATGCTGGTGCTGCTGGTACTCCTGGTGCTGTGGTGAGTGTGGCGGCTGCTCGTGCTCCTCCTCATCGTGTTCATGCATAACTTCATCATCCTCGTCAGCTGGCTCTGGTGGTAACGGGTCCCAGACCTCGTTGTTTAACCCTTTTAACTTTCACCGTTATCGGTATCCACGACTAGCCCCATAGCTTTTAATAAGCGGATGTCCACATACGTTCCCTCATTAACCAAATTTAGACCTGCTACCCCTTCATCCGTCATGATTCCCATTGCGTAGGCGATCTGAGTGACATATTGACCCCCGTGGATTTGGCTGCTAGAGGTCCTGCCAGAACTGTGCACGAAATACTCAGCCATACATGCGGCGAGGTTAACGAGCGCGTATAAAAAGATGACATCTGGTGTGGGACAGTTTCCCAAACTGTCCATGCGCCCCGCAATAGTATGGCTAAAAATATGATGCATGACCCTAAGCAGCGGGTCTCTCAGCCGCGATGTTTTCGCCTTTCGAGGATCATACACTGGGCCATCAGCAACCCGTGCCCAAAATGCCACACGCTCCTGCTCGCTGGGGAAGGTATACTGCTCTGTGAAAAACTCGGAATCCATTTCGTCTTCCGTGTAGATTCCGAGCCTTCTTCCCAACCTCCCAACGGTCCAACTATGCAATTGACCACCCAACCTGAAGTTAACCCGTTTCTTATGTCGGAAATCCGGGTTTTGGCTCGCCTTTGGTTTGTCGTAGGAGTACGTGGCAAAGAACTCCAAGGTGAGCTCAAGGTACACGGGTCGGTTGATGTTGACCAATCGAGAGAACAGAAGTGATAACATTTCTGCCAGCCGGTCTGATTGGTTCAGCTCCTCCATGACATCCCAACTCAGCCTCCTTGGGATACCAATTTGATCCCGCCTCTGCCATAGTTCATTGAGGGCGGTGAGGCAAGGATGGTATCGCGGGTTGTTTTGATCAAAGTGGATGAAAGGATGATCCATCTGCATGAGAAATTATTGTTAGAACAATGACGAACAGAAAAATTGTCAAACTGAGCAGCCTAGCACAGCATTATGAAGTTTCTGTGAAATTGATCTCGGCAATCAGCACGAGCGTGCCGATGGTGGCATGATCGTGCGACACCAAGAACAGCAGTGGTGATCGGAACTTGTCGGATCTGCACGGCCGTGCGACCAGTTGCACCACCGTGCGTCTCCGACATCACAGCATAAATCATGAACACCCGCATCAGCAAGATCGTGCCATAAACGGCACTACCGTGCGAATTGATTTTCTGCAGTTTTTCAACCCCCATCACTGGACAGTAAAATTTCTCCGAAAATCATCAAATTTCTGGTGAATGGGGGTTAGGAAACCCACTGGGTGTTCACGATTCGCATCATTCTCGCAAGGATTACGGTTTTGTTTGTATTTATGAAGAGAACCCTAAAAATCCTTGAAGAAATCTGAAAAACCTAGGCCTAGAACGAGATTAAAACTGAAAATCAAAATGAATTACATACCTTGTTCGAAGAATGCAAGAAATCTTGCAAAAAGTGGTGAAATTTTGGAGAGGAAACTGGTCTGGAATGATGGTACGACTAGGGTTCGTGAGTTTTGAAAGAGGGAGTGCAGAAAAGGCCTTTATATACTGGCTGGACAAAACTGCCCCTGACCATCTGCACGTTCATGCGACCTGATGCACAGTCGTGCGACTCCGACGATGACTGATCCTGGCACGATGATCTCGGAATGCACGGGAGTGAAAGGGTGGCTGCTGGCTTGGATTGGCACAGACGTGCCGATGGTGGCATGGTCGTGCCAAACCTGCAGATCAGTTTATTCTCCACAGAACCCATTTTTAAGGGCTGTTTCGACCCGTTTCCGCCACTTTTGCAATATGTAAACTGATTTAACAATTTTCTCACTCAGATTCTTCGTTTGGTATATTCGAAAACTGTACAATCCTACGAAAAACTACCAAACACACCAAAAACACGGAAAAACGACAAAAGCAAAAACTATGACAATTTTACCCTTAAGCGTATGAGACGCACCTGCTACATTTTTTATCATAGAGTCAGTAGCGTAGACTCTCCTCCCCACACTTATGATGCATGCGGGGTATGGAGTTCAATAACCTCCACCGCCGACTCGATCGGCCCGGCCACATAAAGCTTTAATCGATGGTCGTTCACTTTGAAAGTCACACCATCTGCGTTCTCAATCGCGACGGTCCCATACGGAAATACCTCCTTTACCGTATACGGCCCCGTCCAACGCGGGTGCAACTTTCCTGGAAATAAACGCAACCTAGAGTTGTAGAGTAAGACAAGATCTCCCGCTTGGAATTGTTTATGGTCCTTCAAGCGCTTATCGTGCAATCTCTTGGATCGTTCTTTGTATAATACGGAGCTTTCATAGGCGTGATGTCACATCTCTTCCAGTTCATGAATCTGCTGGAACCGGGCTTCACTTCCGGTTTTAAGATCCAGATTTGTAGTTTTAAAAGCCCTCACTGCCTTATGCTCCGACTCCACGGGCAGATGGCACGCTTTTCCGTAAACTAGCCTAAAGGGAGTAGTCCCAATAGACATCTTGTACGCCGTACGGAAAGCCCAAATCGCCTCATCCAACTTTTTCGACCAATCCTTGCGGTTTGCACCCACCGACCGCTCAAGGATCCTTTTCAACCCCCGGTTCGTGACCTCCACTTGCCCACTTGTTTGTGGATGATAGGGCGTGGATAATCTATGGTGCACACCATATCAGGACAGAGCTCTCTAAAGCTGAGTGTTGCAAAAGTGTGTCCCTCTGTCACTAATCAGTGCCTTTGGTTGTCACGGCCCCCGGCCCGGTTTGACCCGTTTCAGGAGCCGCGATACAGAAAATCCCGTGGTATTTATTTAATTAAGTTGTCAGCGAAAGTTTTTCATCAGGATCTTTTTAAAGCTAAAATTTTCCCGATTATCTTATTTCACAACTCGGGATAAAACCCCGGTAATTTACAATCATATGATTTCACGGAGAAATCTTTTTTTTACAAAACATGTTTCTTTATTTTATAATGAGCCACTTTCTTAAGATTGCAGTGCTTCACGGCACTTTTCCTGGATCACAACAGATCACCTGAAACATGTTTGAAAAGGGTTTTGTTAGTGGGAAATACAGGTGAATCATTCTATTTATTTAAAACGACACATTTGTTATAATTTACAGTATTAAGAGAGGTTACAATGTTTCTGATATCAACCAACTACCCACAGTATTTGTCACTCGACTCGTTTATGTGACTATGGTCATATCCCCCATTGGCTGCCCCAATGGTGACGATTATAAAGTAATGTATACAAAACCCCATATACTGGCTGTAATTTGGTGATTACATATACTTAATCACTGTAATTATAACTTTGAAAATATTTAAGAATTTATAAAGTACTTTGATAAAAAGAGAATGACTCACATTGCAGATTTATTTGAGCAGAGCTTAGCCTACTGATTAGCCTTTTAACCTAAATTTAATAACTTGCACACGAACTCGATTAGTAACTTAATACAGCATTTACGATAACTCACGAGATTAAACCTTCACGACGAATGACAAAGTGCGATACTTAAACATCCATCGAATTAACGACGAATAACAAAGCATAAACCCTAATGTGGGCAGCACTTAAACATCCATTGGATAGTTTAATCGATCGGACATTGAATCATAGCAGCGATCGAGTTAATACCCGATATCGGAGCAGCGCCTCGCTAATTGTATATAAAATTTTGACTTCAGAATGATATCAATTCGTTTTTGAAAGTTTTGATCGACACCAGTGGATTGTGCAAGTGAAGGGCTATTTATAGGTAAAATTAGGGCCTTACGCGGCCTGCGTAAACCATAACAATAACTTTACGCGGCCCGCGTGGCCGCCCAGTCTACGAGTAGGTTTGACTAGTCATACGTAGGTGCACCAGATGGATGACATTTGGCACGGTTACGCTTATCCGGTCAACCCATTATTGACGCGGCCCGCGTAAGACATGCCTTATCTCTTACGCGGCCCGCCTGAGACCCAACATTTTGTTTTTCTTGGTTTTTAATATGGTTTAGGGTTTCAGGGGTCCGGGTTTGAACTTACGGGTATTTTTAGGACAATTTTGAGAGTCCTTACATTCTCCCTACCTTATTTAAAATCTCGTCCTCGAGATTCATTGGAATAAGTGAGGGTACTTTTGCTTCATTTCCGATTCTAGCTCCCAAGTGTATTCAGGTCCTCTCTTTGAATCCCACTTGACCTTAACAAGTACTAACCGTTTGTGTTTGAGAAATTTCACCTTTCTGTCTTCTATCTGAAGAGGTTTCTCAACAAATTTTAATTTTTCGTTTACCTCTATATCTTGGAGAGGTACTACCAAAGATTCATCTGATAGGCATTTCTTAAGGTTGGATACATGAAATACGTCATGTATTCCAGCTAATTCTTCTGGTAGTTGTAAACGATAAGCAACTGGTCCTATACATTGGATCACTGGAAATGGTCCTACGTATCTTGGACTTAGCTTTCCTTTCTTACCGAATCGGACTACTCCTTTCCAAGGAGAAACTTTCAATAGTACTTTGTCTCCTACTTGGAATTCTAACGGATTCCTTCTATTATCTGCATAACTTTTCTGGCGATCTCGTGCCGTCTTCAGTCTTTCCTTGATTTGTGTAATCTTGTCGGTCGTTTCTTGCACTATCTCAGGACCTGACAATTGACTCTCTCCTATTTCTGCCCAACAAACTGGAGTTCTGCACTTTCTTCCATACATTGCTTCAAATGGGGCAGTTTCAATGCTTGAATGATAACTATTGTTATAGGAGAATTCAATTAATGGTAGGTGATCGTCCCAATTTCCACCAAAATCTATCACACATGCCCGGAGCATGTTTTCCAGGGTTTGGATCGTCCTTTCACTTTGTCCGTCTGTCTGAGGATGATATGCAGTACTTAAATTTAGGCGAGTTCCCATAGCTTCTTGGAAACTTTTCCAGAAGTGGGAAGTGAAACGACTATCCCTATCTGATACAATGGAGAGTGGAACTCCATGTAAGGATACCACTTCATCTACATACAACTTTGCCAACCTTTCCATGCTAAAGGTTTCTTTCATGGGTAGAAAATGAGCTGATTTGGTTAATCGATCCACAATTACCCAAATCACATCATTACCTTTTCTGGTTTTGGGTAACTTAGTAACAAAATCCATTGTCATGAGTTCCCATTTCCATACTGGCATTTCTAATTGTTGTAGTAGACCTGAAGGTTTCTGGTGTTCTGCCTTAACTTGTGAACAAGTAAGACACTTAGAAACATATCTAGCTATATCCTTTTTCATGCCTATCCACCAGAAATTATTTCTTAAATCTTGATACATCTTATTGTTTCCAGGGTGCATGGTATACCTAGATTTATGGGCTTCTTCTAAAATCTTATTCCTTAATTCTCCTTGCTTAGGTACCCAGATTCTTTTCTTATGGAATTTCCAAATTCTATCAGCTCCTTGTTCTAATTCCTTTATTCGTCCTTTCATTCCTTCAGCATCATCCTTGATTGCTGTTTCCTGAACATTCCTTAATTGTTCCATTAAATCTATTTGTAGATTTAACCTGAGAGCACGAACCCGTCGTTGTTTCTCATGATACTTACGACTTAAGGCATCTGCAACTACATTGGCCTTTCCTTCGTAATACTGAATATCACAGTCGTAGTCACTTAGGATTTCAATCCATCTCCTTTGCCTCATGTTTAACTCTTTTTGCCCAAATATATATCTTAAACTCTTATGATCCGTATAGACAGTAAATTTACTTCCGTACAGATAATGTCTCCAAATCTTAAGGGCAAAAATTACGGCTCCTAATTCTAAATCATGAGTCGTATAGTTTTCTTCGTGCTTTTTCAATTGCCTTGAAGCATACGCAATTACTTTCTTGCGTTGCATAAGCACACATCCTAATCCTAGTTTTGAAGCATCACAATATACTTCAAAATCTTCTGTTCCTTCTGGTAAGGCTAGGATTGGAGCACTTGTTTATTTCTGTTTTAAAATTCTAAAAGCCTCTTCTTGTTTAGGTCCCCATTCAAACTTAACTGCTTTACAGGTTAGCTTAGTTAATGGTACAGCTATTTTGGAAAAATCCTTAATAAACCGTCTATAGTATCCAGCTAATCCTATAAAGCTTCTAATTTCCATTGCGGATTGCGGAACCTTCCATTTGGTAATTGCCTTTATTTTAGAGGGATCTACGTGAATACCTTCGTGATTCACCATGTGACCTAGAAATTGTACTTCCTTTAACCAAAATTCACATTTCGAGAATTTGGCATAAAGCTTTTCTTTTCTTAACAAAGTTAAGAGTGCATGCAAATGCTCACAATGTTCTGTCTGACTTTTGGAATAAATAAGTATATCGTCGATGAAGACAATTACAAATTTATCCAAATACGGTTTACAGATTCTATTCATCATGTCCATAAATGCTGCAAGAGCATTTGTTAACCCAAAGGGCATGACTGTAAACTCGTAATGACCATACCTAGTTCTGAAAGCAGTTTTAGGTATGTCTTCTTCTTGTACCTTTAATTGATGATATCCGGAGCGTAAGTCGATCTTAGAAAAGTATCTAGCTCCTTGAAGTTGATCAAAAAGATCATCAATCCTAGGTAATGGGTATCGATTCTTAATTGTAACCTTATTCAATTCTCTATAATCAATACACATTCTCATCGAACCATCCTTCTTCTTTACAAACAACACTGGTGCTCCCCACGGGGATGAGCTAGGTTGTATGAATCCTTTACTTAGTAATTCATCTAATTGCTTTTTCAGTTCTAACATTTCTATAGGAGCTAACCGATAAGGTGCCTTGGCTATCGGTGTAGTTTTGGGAATTAAATGAATCCTAAATTCTACTTCCCTATCTGGTGGTAATCCGGGTAATTCTTCTGGGAATACATCTGAGTATTCTGAAACTACAGGAATCTCCTTAAGTTCTTTACCCTTAGTACTAATGATTACTGAAATCATATATACTATTCCTTGCTTTCGTTCATAACTAGCAACTTTCATTACTGATATGAACTTCATGGGTTTACGTGGTTGATTTCCGGTAATCATAATTACTTCTCCGGTAGGTGCCTGAATTTCTATAGAATTCTTATCACAAAGGATTCGAGCATGGTTGGCTACTAACCAATCCATTCCTAACACAACATCGAATTCAGCTAATTTCATAGGTAACAGGTTTGCAGAGAATTTATGACCTAAAAATTCTATATTTCCTTCCCGCAAAACTTTATCTATTTTAACTGAATTCCCATCTGCCGTTTCGACTGTAAAAATCTGCCTAATGTTGACTAAAGGTAAATTAAGAGCTTGGCAGAATAAAGTATTTATAAAACTTTGGTTTGCACCAGAGTCAAATAATACTTTTGCGTATACGTTGTGAACTAAAAACGTACCAGCTATCACATCTGGAATGAGTTCTGCTTCTTGAGTGGTCAGTTGGAATACTCTGACATTTTTCTTAGTAGCTCCGTCGGTCGCCTTGGTTTTGTTGTCTGCTGGTTTGGCCAATTCAGGACATTCTGTTTTAAAATGCCCCGCTTCTCCACAGTTAAAGCAGATTATGGTTTTCTTTCTGCAGTTTTCTTCACGATGTCCTACAGTTTTGCAAAAGTTGTAGGTTATATTGCATCTTCCATAATGTTTCTTTCTGCAATTCCTGCAGAACTGAGGAGTTGAGGATTGCCCTGTTCCTCTTTTCTTGAAGTTACTACTATTACCCACACGAAATCCTTGGGTAATTTTCTGAGCCAGTTCTTTCTTCTTGTTTTCATCTCTTGTGCGTACTAATTCGTCAGTGAGGGTATTAGCTAATTCTACCGCATCGTCAATAGTGCGAGGTCTCGCAGCTTTAACGATATTACGGATTTCACTAATTAATCCCCAAATATAGCGAGAAATAAGTACCGGCTCTGGCGAAGCCAGCGTTGGTACCACTCTAGCATATTCGAAGAATGTCGAAGTATATCCTCGACAATCCACATTCACCATCCGGTGGGTCAGGAACTTATTTGCCATTTGATCTTTTTCATACTCGGGACAGAATTTTCTTTCTACAAGACTCTTAAATTCTTCCCAGTTCATGGCATATGCCTCGATCCTTCTTTTAGCTTGTAAAACTGTATTCCACCATTCTAACGCCCCTTCTTTAAAAAGATTTGACGCATACATAACTTGATCTTCCTCAGCACATTTACTTATGGTGATTACTGCCTCAGTTTTCTCTAACCAACGCAGTGCTGCAATTGCCCCTTCATTACCTGCAAACTCAGCAGGTTTCCAGGCAAGAAATTCTTTGTAAGTGCAACCAGGTGTTGTAGCTTTCATTTTCTTGAAAATTGGGGCTTGCAGATCATTATTGTTATTATTAATATGATTGCCTCCTTCGTTTATACTATTACTAAAATTGTCGCCTTGTGTACGTTTACTGGGAATGATTGATTGAGGTTTAACAGGTTTCTGGGCAGCAGCAATGATTGTTGGAATAGCATTGGCTATTCCTTGAGCAACAATATCCTCGATATCTTGCCTATTTAACAATTGCTCTTCCTGATTTTGCTCAGATTGATTTACTTCATTTACAGGTTCATTACCAATGTTTGCCATTTGATAATTAATTTATAGATAAATAATTAGTATAGAATAAGAAACAATCCAATATAACAATTAATCACACATAATCACATAAACAAATATACAACCAAAATTTCTAAATTTTCATTTATAGATTATATTATGCTTCCATATACATTTTTATCTTACAACCGTTTTATTGTTTATTTTACACATACTGATTTTTATTTACTATTATTGTTATTATACAAACATAGATTCATAACTCCTTTTTCCCTCGTCAACTTGCATTTTTAATAACGATGTTCCCTCTCATCATATTTCCATGAGATTTGTCCCCCAATCTCTCGGATCCTATTCCCAGCATCCATCAGCACTTCGCCAAAATGGCGGAGTTCAGCCATATTCTCATTACTCATCGGTGGATTTGGTAAAGGTTCTGAATCGAACTGAGGGAAAAACGTATAGGGATTGTTGAGAAGGTTTTGGAACTGCCAATCATTAGTCCACCCTTCGTCCATTCCTAAAGGTTGGGAGTGGATTAAAGGGTCTGGAATAGCTGGTTCTAAGTTCATTGGTAATTGTGTTTCAGCAGGATAAGGGTAGAGATTATTATTGATAGGCCTGACAATATCACAGCTCGCCAGTGCACGATCTAATTCCTCCTGAAATGGTAACTCCTCAATCTGTCTAAAGCTTTCCCCAACTTCTATCTGGGTTTGTCTAGAACCTTCCCCAAACTCTATTTTCGTCTGCCTAGGAATTTCCCCGAACTCCATTTCCGTCTTCCTAGAACCTTCCCCAACTTCAATCCCTTTTCCTTTATCTAAAGGATTTTCTATTTTAGGAAGTCTCTTGACTGGCTTTTTCCTACGTACACGCCTCCCCCATACATATCTCTTTCTTTTCTGAGGTTTTGGCTTTTTCAAAGGTGGAGCATTGAATTCCATAGGTTGTTCCACATCAGCAAAGTACCCAGTAAACTCTTTAGAAACTTCTATGTTTACAGGGTAAAGGTTGAGATTCTCTAGGGCTCCAGATAACTCATTCATGCTGTTTATCATATATGTAAAAATAATAAGTTAATATTTTATAACAAATTTCAAAGATAACCTTCAAATATTATTGCATACCGTGTGACTACAAAACAACTAAAATTTAAAACACACTATGGTTTACTGTAAATTTATTTATTTACTGGAGAACATTTCTGGCTTATAAGTGATAAGGATGCTAATACGGGGTCATATTATTCTAAAGATTTGCATTTACTGCTACAGTAGCTAGCATATAGAGATCTGTCCATTTTTCATCTAACTTGTCTTCCCATGGTGGATTACTACCTATTTCTTGGGTTTTCTGATTAACTTTCTTTTCTTTGGATTTCTTTAATTTCTCCTGACTTTTCCTAATAATCAAACTTCTTTTATTAGGAGAAAGTGGTTCCTCATATTGTGCCTTTCTCACAAATATTCCATCTTCAGGAATTATAGAGTGATTTGAGGATTTGGTTTGGGATGAACTTCCCTTCTCGTTGGATGACCTATCTAATTTAAGATAGATGTTTGAAAGCTTTTGCTTACCCATACTGTAACTAACAAATAGTCAGTTAATAAAACACATAATCACATAATGGTAATCAGGAAAAATAAGTATTTCTAAATACTTAATTAGCTTAACTCAGTGCCTCTGATACCACCTTTTTCTGTCACGGCCCCCGGCCCGGTTTGACCCGTTTCAGGAGCTGCGAGACAGAAAATCCCGTGGTATTTATTTAATTAAGTTGTCAGCGGAAGTTTTTCATCAGGATCTTTTTAAAGCTAAAATTTTCCCGATTATCTTATTTCACAACTCGGGATAAAACCCCGGTAATTTACAATCATATGATTTCACAGAGAAATCTTTATTTTACAAAACATGTTTCTTTATTTTATAATGAGCCACTTTCTTAAGCTTGCAGTGCTTCACGGCACTTTTCCTGGATCACAACAGATCACCTGAAACATGTTTGAAAAAGGTTTTGTCAGTGGGAAATACTGGTGAATCATTCTATTTATTTAAAACAACACATTTGTTATAATTTACAGTATTAAGAGAGATTACAATGTTTCTGATATCAACCAACTACCCACAGTATTTGTCACTCGACTCGTTTCTGTGACTATGGTCATATCCCCCATTGGCTGCCCCAATGGTGACGATTATAAAGTAATGTATACAAAACCCCACATACTGGCTGTAATTTGGTGATTACATATACTTAATCACTCTAATTATAACTTTGAAAATATTTAAGAATTTATAAAGTACTTTGATAAAAAGAGAATAACATTGCAGATTTATTTGAGCAGAGCTTAGCCTACTGATTAGCCTTTTAACCTAAATTTAATAACATGCACACGAACTCGGTTAGTAACTTAATACAGCATTTACGATAACTCACGAGATTAAACCTTCACGACGAATGACAAAATGCGATACTTAAACATCCATCGAATTAACGACGAATGACAAAGCATAAACCCTAATGTGGGCAGCACTTAAACATCCATTGGATAGTTTAATCGATCGGACATTGAATTGTAGCAGCGATCGAGTTAATACCCGGTATCGGAGCAGCGCCTCGCTAATTGTATATAAAATTTCAACTTCAGAATGATATCAATTCGTTTTTGAAAGTTTTGATCGACACCAGTGGATTGTGCAAGTGAAGGTCTATTTATAGGTAAATTAGGGCCTTACGCGGCCTGCATAAACCATAACAATAACTTTACACGGCCCGCGTGGCCGCCCAGTCTACAAGTAGGTTTGACTAGTCATACGTAGGTGCACCAGATGGATGACATTTGGCACGGTTACGCTTATCCGGTCAACCTATTATTGACGCGGCCCGCGTAAGACATGCCTTGTCTCTTACGCGGCCCGCCTGAGACCCAACATTTTGTTTTTCTTGGTTTTTAATATGGTTTAGGGTTTCAGGGGTCCGGGTTTGAACTTACGAGTATTTTTAGGACAATTTTGAGAGTCCTTACATTGGTGCACCAAACCGGGCAATTAAACTCTTCAAAAACATCACGACAACCCTGGCATCATTGGTGGGTAAGGCATGTGCCTCTGCCCACTTTGACATATAATCAACAGCAACCAGGATATATTTGTTTCCTCGTGAGGGGGGAAATGGTCCCATGAAGTCTATTTCCCAAATATCAAAGACTTCACACACTTGAATCCAAATTTGAGGCATTTCATTGCGTGCCGATATATTTGTTGCCATGTGGAAAGTGTCACACGCAATGACCCATTTCTGCGTGTCACGAAATATTGTGGGCCAATAAAACCCTGAATCTAGCATCTTTTTAGGGGTGAAATTGGCTCCGTGATGACCTCCGGTAGGTCCCTCGTGACAATGGCGCAGAATGTCAGTCGCCTCTTTTCCAGACACACATCTCCGAATCACCTGATCCAATCCGACTCTAAACAGGAAAGGGTTGTCCCATATGTAGTGCTTGAGGTCCGCAAAGAATTTTTTTCTTTTGTTGATGCGTCAATCCTTTAATAAGGATCCCACAAGTAAGATAGTTCGCAAAATCGGCGAACCAGGGTGACTCATCGCATACCTCGACACTCATCAAAGACTCGTGTGGGAAATTGTCATTTATTGGCTCCCAACGTGTGTCCTTGATATCTCCATGCTCCAATCGGGAAAGATGGTCAGCCGCTACATTCAACGAACCCATTTTATCCTGAATTTCAATATCAAATTCCTGCAGCAATAAAATCCACCTGATAAGACGCGGTTTAGCGTCTTGCATGCTGAACAGGTATCGAATGGCTGCGTGATCAGTATACACAATCGTTTTTTATAGCACTAGATACGATCTGAATTTGTCAAATGCAAAAACTACTGCCAAGAGCTCTTTTTCTGTCGTAATGTAGTTCTTTTGTGCATCGTGAAGAGTCTTGCTCGCCTAGTAGATCGGGTGAAGGTGCTTGTCTTTTCTTTGTCAAGAACGGCCCCTATCGCAAAGTCACTTACGTCGCACATAATTTCAAATGGCAAACTCCAGTCAGGTGCGACTAAAATAGGGGCCTCAACAAGTTTTTGCTTGAGAAGGTTAAAAGCCTTCAAGCAATCATCTCCAAAGATAAACAGAGCATCCTTTTCCAACAGACAGGTCATGGGCCTAGCGATTTTTTAAAAGTCCTTGATGAATCGCATGTAGAACCCAACATGACCGAGGAAGCTCCGTATTGCTCTCACTGAGTTGGGAGGTAGAAGTCAGGAAATGATGTCAACTTTTGCAGGATCGACTTCCATACCTGCTTGCGAAATCTTATGTCCCAGAACCATGCCCTCTCTCACCATAAAGTGGCATATATTTGGTTCCTCGTGAGGGGGGAAATGGTCCCATGAAGTCTATTCCCCAAATATCAAAGACTTCACACACTTGAATCCAACTTTGAGGCATTTCATTGCGTCCCGATATATTTGTTGCTCTCTGGCAAGCGTCGCACGCACTGACCCATTTCTGCGTGTCACGGAATATTGTGGGCCAATAAAACCCTGAATCTAGCACCTTTTTAGTGGCGAAATTGGCTGCGTGATGACCTCCGGTAGGTCCCTCGTGACAATGGCGTAGAATTTTAGTCGCCTCTTTTCCAGACACACATCTCCGAATCACCTGATCTGATCCGACTCTAAACAGGAAAGGGTCTTCCCATATGTAGTGCTTGAGGTCCGCAAAGAATTTTTTCTTTTGTTGATGCGTCAATCCTTTAATAAGGATCCCACAAGCAAGATAGTTCGCAAAATCGGTGAACCAGGGCGACTCATCGCATACCTTGACACTCATCAAAGACTCATGTGGGAAATTGACATTTATTGGCTCCCAACGTGTGTCCTTGATGTCTCCATGCTCCAATCGAGAAAGATGGTCAGCCGCTACATTCAACGAACCCTTTTTATCCTGAATTTCAATATCAAATTCCTGCAGCAATAAAATCCACCTGATAAGATGCGGTTTAGCATCTTGCTTGCTGAACAGATATCGGATGGATGCGTGATCAGTATACACAATCGTTTTTTATAGCACTAGATACGATCTGAATTTGTCAAATGCAAAAACTACCCCCAAGAGCTCTTTTTTTGTCGTAGTGTAATTCTCCTGTGCATCGTCAAAAGTCTTGCTCGCGTAGTAGATCGGGTGAAAGTGCTTGTCTTTTCTTTGTCCTAGAACGACCCCTATCGCAAAGTCACTTGCGTCGCACATAATTTCAAACTGCAAACTCCAGTCAGGTGCGACTAAAATAGGGGCCTCAACAAGTTTTTGCTTGAGAAGGTCAAAAGCCTTCAAGCAATCATCTCCAAAGATAAACGGGGCATCATTTTCCAACAGACGGGTCATGGGCCTGGCGATTTTTGAAAAGTCCTTGATGAATCGCCTGTAGAACCCAGCATGACCGAGGAAGCTCTGTATTGCTCTCACTGAGTTGGGAGGTGGAAGTCGGGAAATGATGTCAACTTTTGCAGGATCGACTTCCATCCCTGCTTGCAAAATCTTATGTCCCAGAACTATGCCTTCTCTCACCATAAAGTGGCATTTTTCCCAGTTTAGGACAAGATTTGTTTCTTCGCACCTCTTTTAACATTTTCTTCAAATTTTCCAAACACTGATCGAAGGAATCTCCAAATACTGAAAACTCATCCATGAATACTTCCATATAATCCTCGATCATGTCATTGACAATTGCAACCATGCATCGCTGGAAGGTAGCCAGTGCATTACACAACCCGAAAAGCATACGCCGGTAGGAGAATGTGCCAAAGGGGCATGTAAAGGTAGTTTTCCCCTGATCTTCAGGAGCAATAGGAATCTGAAAGTAGCCGGAAAACCCATCCAGAAAACAGTAATAAGACTTCCCCGACAGACGTTCCAACATCTGGTTGATGAATGGAAGCGGGAAGTGGTCCTTGCGGGTGGCATCATTGAGTTTGTGATAATCTATGCAAGCATGCCATCCGGTGACCGTCCGGGTAGGTATAAGGTCGTTCCTATCATTTGTGACTACTGTCATGCCTCCCTTTTTTGGGCACTACCTGAACAGGACTAACCTAGACTGAGTCGGATATGGGGTAGATCAAACCTGCATCCAGCAACTTTATCACCTCCTTTTTGACAACTTCTTGCATGTTCGGGTTCAATCGTCTCTGTGGCTGTGAACATGGCTTGTAATGGTCTTCCAAGAGAATTTTATGAGTGCAGAAGGAGGAGTCGATTCCTTTAATATCCATTATCTTCCAAGCGATTGCTTTCTTATGAAGTCGTAAGAAACTGAGAAGTCTGCTCTTTTCCTTGTCTAACAAAGATGATGAAATAATAACCGGCAGATGGCGCTCCTCGTCTAGAAATGCGTACTCCAAATGGGGTGGAAGCTCCTTAAGCTCCAAGGATGGAGGATCTTCAACTGAAGGCTTCGACTTTTCTTCATCCTCACGATCAATCTCTGTAAATCGATCTGGACTCTGGGAACCATCATCACCAATTTGATAGAGTGGCTGCTTGAAATCGTGGCCCTCCTGCGTAATGCCATCTAGGTCCCCACACAACAGATATGTGTCCGAATCAATCTCCTCAATCGTGCCCTGGAAATGTGTGCTCACATAAGTGTCGACAAAGTCAACATAGTAGAGCGCATCATCCTGACTCTGCGGGTGCTGCATTGACCGCTTGATGTTGAAGGTCACATGCTCATCATTCACTCGAAGTGTAATCTGGCCCGCAGCTACATCTACAATGGTCCGGGCGGTATTCAAGAATGGACGTCCGAGTATCAAAGGCACCCTAGAATCCTCATCCATATCCAGGATAACAAAGTCCACGGGAAATACAAACTTGTCAATCTTAACAAGCATATTCTCAACAAACCCGCGTGGATACTTGATAGAATGATCAGCTAGTCGAATGCTTATCCTTGTCGGTGACGGCTCACCTAGATCCAGCTTGGTAAAAACCTTATAAGGCATAAGGTTAATGCTTGCTCCCAAATCAGCTAACGCATGACTAACAGACATATTTCCAATAAGACAAGGAAGCGTAAAGCTGCCTGGATCTCCCATCTTCGTAGGCAGACGGTTTTGAAGAATGGCTGAGCAGCTCTCATTCATCACCACACACGACATATTCTCGAGCTTTTGCTTGTTCGAGAGGATATCCTTTAAAAACTTCGCGTACTTAGGCATTTGGGCTAAGGCTTCAACAAATGGTATGTTTATGTGTAATTTTTTGAACATCTCAAGAAACTTACCATACTATTCTTCATTCTTCTGTTTCTTCAGCCTGCCTGGGTACGGAACTGGAGGAGTGTAATCTTTGACTGGCTTCTGGAGCTGTGCTGTACTTGCTGGGACTCACCTAGCGTGCACCTCATCCGAAGTATCAGCCGGGACCGCCTCAGTGATCGGTGGTGAGTCCGATGTGTCGGGTCCGGTGGTTTTACCACTCCTAGTCATCACGGCATTCACATGCCCTCGCAGATTTGGCTTAGTATATTGCCTGGAAGACCACCTGGGGGTCTCTCCGACATCATTTTAGCCAAATGACCAACTTGATTCTCGATGTTCTGAATCGAGGTCTTCTGACTACGCATCTCTCCCTCGTGAGCTAAGAGATGATCCTCGCTTTGTTGATATCTCTTCTCAGCTAGCTGATTTGCACTAGTTTAGCTGCTCAGAAGTTGAGCCATCATCTCTTCCAGCTTGGAATTTGCTTGAGGGGCTTATTGCTGGGAACTACTCTCGGCGCCCTGGTTTTGATACGAATAAGGACGTGGCTAAAAGGATTGATTGTAAGGCTGGTATTGCTGACCTTGAGCCTGCGGCGTTGCTGGAGCCCACTGAGCAAATCCTAATGGGTTTTGATTACCCATATTTGCTCTCCACCCAAAATTCGGGTGATTCCTCCATCCCGGGTTGTACGTGTTGCTGTAGGGATCATTCTGCGGCCTCACTTGATTGCTGACAAAGTCTACTTCCTCCTGGCCTTCATACATACCTCCCTAGAAACATGCACCCGGCTCGTGCGATACTCTGCACTGCTCACACCCAGAACTAGCCTGTGCAGCCATTTGTGACCTATCAAACTTTGCCGAAATCACCGAGATTTGTACAGTGATGTAGTCATCAACAGCATGAACTCCTGGGCGAGACGATGTCCGGATCCTTTCTCCGTCTCGACGTGAGCTCGACTTTAACGCAACTTTCTTAATAATCGTGTAGGCTTCATTCGGCGTCTTTGTCCCCAGATCACCTCCTGCATGTACATCTAATCGCTCATGCGTGTCATAGTTGAGCCCTTGGTAAAACGTTAAAACTAACTGCCTCTTGGAGAAACCATGGTGTGAAACATCAAGTAATAAAACTCTGAACCTCTCCCAGGCTGCGTGTAATGACTCGCCTTCATCCTGACGAAATGTCACAATCCGGTTCCTTAATTTAGTTGTTTTCTCAGGCGGGAAGTATTTATGCATAAATAATTCTGCCAGCTCATCCCAGGTCCTGATGGACCCTGCATGAAGTGACATAAGCCAAGCTCTAGCTTTGTCACGCAGCGAAAATGGAAACAACCGCAACCGAATAGTGTCATCCGAAACATCCCGAATCTTGAAAGTTGAACGTACTTCAAGAAAAGCAGCAATATGTCGACCGGGATCGTCATGCTCACATCCATCAAACTGCACTGAATTTTGCACCATATTTATAATACTGGATTTCATTTCAAAAGTAGGTGCTACTACCGTCGGTCGGGCAATGCTTGGTTCCAGGCCTGCACCCCCGGGTGGATTTGACTCGTTCAGTGGTCGTTTAGCGGGTACCACCTGTTCGTCCGCAGCTGCTACGAGTTGCAGCACAACCGCGCGGGATCTCTCACGAAATCGTCTCCTCAGATCACGCTCGCTGTCGTCTGAAGGCTCAACAGCATCGGGAGCGGGGGTTGAGGACATCAACCTGCAAACGAAAAATTGACACACGTAAATATTATATTATTATTATAATAAATCTGTTTTTTTTTTTTGCTGTTTTATAGCAGATTTTCTGTTTAAAGGGCTGAAAAATTTTGTAAAAATTCAAAAGTAGGCCCGGAATTTTATAAAAATAAAAACAAATAAAAATAAACAAATCGGCCAGCATAAAAATAATTTTTCGGTTCCGAAAATTCAAGAAATTAATGGATAATAGCTCGAATTCGAACAAATAAATAAAAATTTTACAATTATTTAAAATAAGCTTGAAAACGAATGAATTAACTAAAAAAAAAAGAAATATTAACAAACAAATAAACAAATAAATAATCAAGAAAATAGTTACGAATATTAACAAGTACGTACACCGATAAGATATTGACTCGGGTCGTTCCTAAAGCTCACCACATCCCCGGAAACGGTGCCAAAAACTTGACGTATGCGTGTATATACATGTTTTTACAATGAATTTTACACACGATTCGGTTTTAAATTTATTAAAATGATTTATACTTCAACATTAAAACACACACGAAGGGGCAAGTGTACCCCGTCATACATGTAGTAAAGTATCGGTAACAACCAAGTGTCGATCCAAGGATGTGGGCGGATGCAATAATACTAAACCTTTGTCATTAAATACCGGTAAAAAGATAAGTGGGTGATTTTCTACAAACTAAAATAAGACTAAACATATATTTTTATAACTTAATAAATTCCAAAATATAAAAATAGATAAATAACCTTGCTTTATGAATAACCAGAGCATGTTAACTAAGTTGGTTTTGCCACTTAAAACACTTGATCAATTTTCCATTTTCAAAGACAATTAGTATCCCTTTCGGGAATCCTAACATGACAACTCTTTGGAAAGTTAAAACGATAAACACACATTAACCACTTAAAATTGTTCTTTAACGCCCAATTGACATATGTCTATGAAAATCCCCTAAAGATAAGTTAGTCATCCGTTAGGAGTTTTCTAACTTCACTTAATCAAGGAAAGTGACACCGATAAACACAATGCAACCACCAAGACAAGCATAAACTAGATTAAATCACAACCGAGTTAATTTTACAAACCTTGAACATAAATTCACCAAGAAAGCAATTTTGGCCTAAACTACTAACCAAGTTAACAACTTATGTCAAGAATTCATAACAACAACATTTAACCCGTTAAGGTCCTTCCATGAGGGAAAGCCTTCTTGATTAACATTAATTACCCCTTATTAAACCACTAACCATTTCTAGTATCATGGTGTAAATATGTTAAACAAGTTAAAAGTTTACTAATACATGATTAATTAAGCTTCTTTTTGCAAATATCTCAACTAACCACATACTAATCATCCAAGATAATTAACTATAATCAAGAATTCAACATCAATAAACAATGTTGCAAACTAATCATCAAGGATTAACATAGAAAATGCTTAAATGTCATTACAAACATGATTAACATACTAAAGGTTGTTTAGAAGCAAGGATTACTAGTATTTTTGCCCAAAGGCTACAATAATACATAAATCATCAACCAAAATGCTGGAATTATAACAAAACAATGGAAAGATTCAAGAATCAAACCATAAACAAGCACTAGATTGAGAATTCGGACGATAACGGAGCTTATAGGCACAATGGTGGCTTGATTCAGGGCAAATGCTAAGCCTCCGGAGCCTATAAAATCTCCTGATGAGCTCCCAAAAGTCCAGAGTTACCAACTGATTGCTCCCTTCTGTTTTTTATAACTTTTTCAGATCGCACGGTCATGCTAATAAAGTGCACGGTCGTGCACTGTTCACCAAATCTTGTGACATCAGCAAATCTTGGACCGGTCTTCAGATCGGCACGGGCGTGCCATATATTGCACAGTCATGCATTACCGAGATGTGGCCGGCACGACCAACCGCACTGGCAGTGCATGTTCGGGCTGAGTGTTTCATCGGATCGGCACAGGCGTTCGGAGCAACGCACGGTCGTGCATTCCCGGGGTTCTCTTGCACGCCTCATCGCACTGGCAGTGCATGTCCGGGCTGGGGCTTGTCATCGGATCCGCACGGGGGTGCTAATCATCGCACGATCGTGCGAGAGCCGTCAAACAGTTTCTTCACAGAATCTTCGCATCTCAGCCATTTTGCTCGGAAAATCCTCGTTTTCTTCATCTTCTTATTTGGCACGCTGTTTGAGGCCTGTAAACAAAAACATACCTGATTAAGTATCCAATTCTTAGTTTTACGGACAAAAACGCGTAAAATAGGGGTAAAATGGGGGAATACAGTATATGTATTTTGGTGGATATCAGTCTCCAAATCTAAAGGGAAAAATTATGGCTCCTAACTCTAGATCATGGGTTGTATAATTCTCTTCATGTATCTTGAGTTGTCTAGAGGCGTAAGCTATAATCTTTTGACGTTGCATCAACACACACCCATATCGTAACTTGGATGCGTCGCAGTAGACTACTAAGTCTTCAGTTCCTTCGGGTAACACGAGTATGGTTGCGTTGGTTAACCTTTGCTTTAAAATCTTAAAGGCTTCCTACTGTTTTAGTCCCCATTCAAATTTAACTGATTTGCAGGTCAGTTTGGTCAATGGAATGGCTATTCTAAAAAAATATTGAATAAAACGTCTATAATATCCTGCCAATCCTAGAAAACTTCTTACTTCCGTAGGTGACTCAGGGACTTTCCATTTAGTAATCGCCTCGATCTTTGTGGGATCCACATGAATTCCTTCATGATTGAACAAATGTCCAAGGAATTGCACTTCTTGCAACCAAAATTCTCATTTTGAAATTTTAGCATAAAGCTTTTCTTTTCTCAATAAGGTCAGAAGTGTATGCAGATGTTTTGCATGTTCTACCTTACTCTTAGAGTAAATTAGAATATCATCTATAAAGACAATTATGAATTTATCCATGTATGGTTTACATATCATGTTCATCATGTCCATAAATGCGGCTGGAGCATTGGTTAGGCCAAATGGCATGACTGTAAATTCATAATGACCGTACTTTGTTCTGCAAGCTGTTTTAGGAATGTCCACTTCCTGTACTTTCAATTGATGATATCCTGAACGTAAGTCGATCTTAGAAAAGAATCGACCTCCTTGAAGTTGATCGAACAGATAATCGATTCTCGGTAGAGGATACCGATTTTTAATCGTAACCTTGTTCAATTCCCGGTAATCAATGCGCATACGCATTGACCCATCCTTTTTCTTGACAAACAGTACTGGTGCTCCCCATGATGATGAACTAGGTTGTATGAAACCTTTGTCATGTAGTTCGTCCAACTATTTTCTCAGTTCCTGCATCTCTGTTGGTGCTAATCGATATGGCGATTTGGCGATTGGTGTCGTTCCTGGTATTTGGTGAATTCTAATTCAACATCTCTATCTAGCGGTAATCCAGGTAACTCTTCTGAAAAAACGTTTGAGAATTTAGATACTATGGGAATATCTTTTAATTCTTTTCTTTTAGTGTTAATGATTATGGAAATCATGTACACCATTGCTCCTTTCCTTGCATAGCTTGCAGCTTTTATCACAAAGATGAATTTTGTTGACCTGGTTGGCTTATCTCCTTTAATTGTGATCTTTTCACCAATTGGTATACTTACTTGTACAGAATTTTGATCACATAAAATGCTGGCATGATTGGTTAACAACTAATCAATTCCTAATACAACATCGAATCCTGCTAGATTCATTGGGTAAAGGTTAGCAATAAAATTATGGTTTAAAATTTCTATCCTTGATCCCTACATGATTTCGCTTATCTTAATAGAATCTCCATTTGCTCACCAGACAGTCTTGTTGAAGTTTAGTTAATGGTTGGTTGAGAAGTTTGTAGAAAGAAGTATGGATAAAACTTTGGTTTGCACAAGAGTCAAATAATACTTTAGCGAAAATATCATTAACAAAGAACGTACCGCCAATCACATCCGGAATTATCTTGGCTTCTTCAGCTGTCAGAAGGAATGCTCTGGCATTCTTCTTGGGTACTTCCGTTGCCTTAGCTTTGCTGGTTGTTGCTAGAGCTAGTTTCGGACAGTTTGATTTAATATGATCAACTTCTCCACAATTGAAGCCTAGTCTATTGCTAGCTTTCTTTCTGTAGTTTTCTTCCTTATATCCAGATATCCTGCAGAAATTGCATTATACCGAGCACTTTCCTGAGTGCTTCCTTTTGCAAACTTGCAGTAGGGTGCAGAGGAAGAACCTGAGCTAGGTTCTTTCTCTGATTTTCCTCTTGCGTACGCACCAATTCATCAGTCAAGGTGTTGGCCAATTCTACTATCTCGTCTATGGTTTGGGGCCTAGCTGCCTTAACTACATGTCTGATTTCACTAATTTATCCCCAGATGTAACGGGAGATTAACACTGGCTGTGGTGAGTCTAAGGTTGGTACTATTCTAGAATATTCGAATAATATGGTGGTATAACCCTTGTAGTCTTCCAGTCATTTTAAGATTTAAGAACTTGTTAGTGATTTATTCCTTTTCATGAGGAGGACATAATTTTCTTTCAACTATATCCTTAAAGTTGGCCCATTCCATATTATAAACCTTGTCATTTCCTCTAGACTGGAGAATGGTATTCCACCACTCTAGGGATGCATTCTTAAAAAGATTAGAAGCAAACATAATCTTATCTCCATCTGTATATTTACTTATTTTTATGACTGCTTCTGTCTTTTCTATCCAACGTAAAGCTAAAATGGCTCCTTCATTGCCTGAGAATTCTATTGGCTTGCAGGCCAAGAATTCTTTATAAGAACAACCATATGACATGGTTCTTCTTCTTTTTGGGATTGGAGCATGGATAACTGGTCTGTAATTCTTGTTCACACTGTGACTTGGTTCAGTGTTTGCATGTTTACTTCCAATTACAGATTTATTATTTTCTGCTTCTTTTACAGTCTTGATAATATATGTCATAGCATCTATTATTCCTTGTGCTACTATATGTTCAATGGCACTGTTATTCACTTGGTTCCCATTATTATCATTATTCTAGGTTTCCTAATTCACTTCGTTGTCCATCTGAATTATAAACATTTATCAGGTATTAATGTCACAAAATAAAATTTAATACAAACAATCACATTAGCAGATTGATAAAAAACGTCAAGCATTGCGACTTACTCTTTTTATATATATCTATATGCATCGATTACAAATTATTACTGAAAAATTTAAACACACTAGTAATTTATGCATCGATAGGTATTTTAGTTTATCTAATCTAGTTGATGATCATTTTTTTACAAGTACAACATTACACACACATATGTGTATATATATATATATATATTATATCATGTGCAGGCTTGTCTTAAAACTGCATTTCCCGCTCGTCATATTTCCAGACGAGTTTCTCTCCTATCTGACAGATCCTATTTCCTTCTTCAACTAACTCTTCACCATATGAGCGGATTTCCTGCACATTTTCCTCACTCATGGGTGGTATTGATGCTGGTACTGGGTCAGGGTAATGTGGTATGGGTTCACCGTATGGGTATGGATTGTTTAACACACTCTAAAAATACCTGTCGTCGTTCCAAAACGGGTCTAAAGGGTTCAGGTCGGTATACTATGCTATGGGATTTGGTGCGAGTACTGGTTCTTCATGAGGATATAATTCCTGATATGACCTATTGTCATCCCACCATGGATCATACTCTAAAGGGATTGGTGCTGGGATTCTTGGTATCTCATTGGGGTCAAATGCTGGGATTGAGAATTGGTCCTCCTGGTTTAGCTCTAACTCCATTTGTTGGTTGGGGAATAAGGGTAGAAGTTCTGGTTTAACTGTTTGGTTCAGATTAGGGTCTGCTGTTGTAGTTGCTAACATATGGAAATCTGCTAACTGCCTATCAGGTTCCTCTTACCACAATGGCCTATTAACTGCTTCCTGGGTTTGGGCATTCACTTCCCTATTCGCTTTTGCTAAAGCTATCTGTTGTTGTAATTTCTTCATCCTTTTCCTCCTCTCATGCGCTCCCCTACTAATCCATCCTCTTTTCTTAAGAGGGAATGGTTCCTCAGACTGTGCCTTAAAGATAAAGATTCCTTCCTCAGTATCAGCAGAGTATCCTGAGGGGGTTGGCTGAGATGAGGTTCCTTCATCTTTTGGGGAACTAGCTAATTGACGGTAGGCGTCGTATGTACCTTGCTCACTCAAACTGTAAATTAACAAATTGTCAAATAACACAAAAAATACATATTTACAAAGAATCACATAAGTTATTTCCAAGCACAATTGGTTAAAATTTAGGTAGAACACCTAAATGGCTTAAACCAGTGGCTTTAGCTCTGATACCACCTTCTGTCGCAGCCCCCTGCCCCGTGAGCGGGCGGCCGCAGGAACACACACAGAGCCGGTGGTATCGGTGTTTATTAATTTGGCAGTGAAATTTAAACATCAGGACCATAGTTATGAAATATTATCAGAGTTTCAAAACACCAACTTTTATAATAAATAAACGGGATAAAACCCAAGTTTCTTTGATAGTACATTTTTAGGGATAAACCGCAATTATTAAAAACATAAACTCCTTTTTAGGTAACTTTTATAGCCATTTCTTTAAGCTTCAGTGCTCTCCAGATGGCTTCTATTAGCTTCACATTAAGTTACCGGAAACACGTTTTAAAAAGATTTTATCAGTAAGAAATACTGGCTAGTGCATCTCAGTTTAATCAAAACAGTTTTTATAACTTTACAGTATTGAGGGCATCAGCGATTACAATGTTTATATATACCAGTGTACTCATTCAGTATTATCAATACCCTGACTTGTGGTCATGTTACTCATTGGCTAGCTCGTCGTCCAATAGTAACGGATTACAAGTAATGTATACAAAACCCCAACATACCGGCAGCAATTGTTGAATACATAGACTCAATCACTGTTAAGTATAATTTAAAACATTCGAGGTTTTGGTAAAATAGTTTGCTAGAAAATGACTCACAAAAAAGGGTTTACAAAAAGAGAATGTACTCACATTGTTGACTTAGGTGTTTCTACGGCTTCCTGGTGGTGTTCCTGATTATTATCTATTTAAAATTTAACAATGCACACGTGTTAGTAAGATAACCCAAATCACATTAGCCATACAACACGAGACGGAATTCCAACGAACTGAGTCAGGCAGAGCCTTGACATGAGTTACGAAGCCCTAGATCAATCGGGTAGGGTAACAAATACGTGATCGGGGGTTATAATACTTATAACGAGGCAGAGCTTCGCTTTTTAGGGGTATTATATCGAGCAACACTTTGCTATAATAGGGGTTTTTGAGTAGAAAAGAATTGAACGAGAAACAAATGAGGCCATCGCCTCAATTTATAAGCTAGATCAGGGGCGGCTCGCGCCCCGCGAGCCATCTCGTTCAAACTCTCGCGGCCCGCGAGATAGGTAGACTAGGCCCTAGCTTTGACTAGTCAGCATACTAGTCTCGACACGCAGTGCGACACGTGGCTTCACAGGTGACCGGCAAGTCACCGGGTTGTCGCGACTCGCAAGACCAGGAGGGTCGCGGCCCGCGAGCTCCTCTATTATTTGTTTTTATTTGATTTTTATTAATATAAATGTTATCTGGGACCGTTTCGAGTATACGGGATATAATTACGGCGTTAGGGTGTTTTTAGGAGAGTTGTTATAGTTTACTTAGTATCGTTTTATGTGTTTCATATTTGAAATATCAATAAATTCCTATGTATTATTCTAAGATCAAATATCAAAATATAACATGTTTAGCGTGGCTAAAATATTTTCTACAAAGACTAAAACAAATGAGAAAGGTATAGAGTGACAAGTGTCCAAGGTGGGATTACGTGGGAAGGGTAATTCCGTACAAAAGAAAAAAATTATTGAAATGGTTATCATATGCCTGTAAACATGCACATGAAAGTCATATATTATTTCTCCCTCATTTTTTTAACTCCTGTAAATTTTATAATACGATAATTGTTTTTAAAAAAAATTATACTATAAAAATGAGTGTGTTTTTATCTTTAATATGAGTATCATATTGCTACCCTTTAAAAAATTGAAAACCCAATTGTGTAAAACACAATGGGCATAATGTAAACACAATGAGTATTAAACTAAAACTACAATGGAAAGTAGACTAAAAATATAACTGACATCAGATGAAAAACACAATGGACAATAGACTAAAACATAATGGACAGTAGACTAAAAACACAATAAACAACCAACTAAAACATAATGGATGGTTGATTAAACACAATGGACAGCAGAACAAAAAACATAATAGACAAATAAAACACAATGGATAACAGACTAAACACAATGACCAGTAACTATAACACAATATATAGAGGACTCGTCCAGTTGAAAAACACAATAATCAAAACCAATAACACAATATATAGAAAACCCAAACATAACACAATCTTCATTTTGTGATAGGTTCTGATAATAAATACGCAATGAACAGAACGAAAAATAACATTGTGGTATAGGTTCCGACAATAACACAGTGTAAAACCTTATTAGAAATCGTAATGACGAAAACCCAGCTGAAAAACACAATGACCAAAAACTTTAACACAATGTATAGAACTTTACCATCTTATTTCATAAATTGTATAACTCATGAAAATAGTTGATGTATATATTTTTATATTCATGTTTATATTATCCTTTACATTAAAGAGTTACATATATAAAACTTTACCATGCCTAGCAATTGTAATTTACTATCATATATTTATGAAGAGGAAGTATTGACATTTAGTAACCATACCAATGTATTATAGCTATATTAAAATTAAAGCCCTGAGATACTTTTATATATTTTCATCCATTTTTTTCTTAGAATAATATTTTTAAGTAGCCTCCTTTTTTTCACTACTCATTAGTCGATGTGGCTTCTGACTTGGTCTCCTAGGCTTTACATAAATGTTACCTTTTTGCCACCCAAAAGAGAATTCATTCACCACAAAACAACCAGCTTACTTAGCCAGCAGCAAAGACAAGCAGCACACAGATAAAGCAAACATAAAAAAATAATACAACAGAAAGGCTCTAATACAAGCTGACAATAAAGCTTAGCCAAAATCAAGCCCACCGAAGCTGCCCTAGTTAGCCGACCCGATAAACTGACCTTTGTAGTCAGAATTTTACTCATGATGGCTCGCCACACGAAGCAATTTACCTTAGGAACAACAATGTTATTCCAAATAAACAGACTTGCCTAAGTTCATACAGCCTTCTAAATCTCGTCTGACCTGTTTGACTGAAAAGTCAACTTCACGAGCTTCATCTTTTCATCTCCGATTGTATGTTGCTTCCTTCATAGTAAACTGCCCCATAATACCTTGAAACTAAACCCATTCAATCCTCTCTGCAGCAGACGTGCAAAGGAGTTTCCAACTACTTGATGACACATGCAATGACGCAAACACAAAAGCCTTTCAAACCCGAATGCATAACAAATTATGAGTCAAATGAACGATGTACATTAAAGTTGTAGAATAATAATTAGTTATGTTTGGAGTTCACTTTATGCATTAAAGTTTAAAAGTTTAATGTAAATAAAAAATGATTATTAAACAAAATATTATAGTGGGTGAAGCCAAATACGCGTATGCTATAAGTGTGTTCGTAATTTCATATACCAATCTTAAACACACTCATACCCGGATTAGTGAAAAAACTCGAACCTCATGAACCAGAATTAAACCATTACAACACTTAAGGTTAACCAATACACTACAAGTCCAAATTGACTGTTCGTGTTTCTCACTCATCTCTTCACATGTCTAGCGTGATCACATAAGCAAGTGTGCCTCTTGATATAAACTTGTACGTTTGTGATATTATGATCAAGTACAAGTGCATGTGCCTCCTTCATGTATAACTTTTTAATAGCCGCTAAAATCAAGGCAATCAACATTGAATTTAATTTTCTGTAGAATAGTCAAAGATTGCCTTTTTGTATATTTTAGTAAGGAGTCATTATCTCTTGAATTCATGTCATGCTTCCTGTATATATTTCTGTTGTATTCGTCAAATGAAACAATATATACAAAAGATATTTTTCTTTACATGGTATCAAGCCTAGTTCCCATCTAAAGATTCCTTCACCATCCCCTGTTCATCCCCCTCTTCTTCATTCAACCCACTGTTATTTCTTTCCCCTTTACTTACCATGGCTGGTACATCCTCAACTCCCCCTTCCGATCCATCCACCACCCCGCTCCACACCATTCTCCACCTAATAACAATCAAACTATCTTCATCCAATTTTTTGGTTTGGAAGAGTCAAGTTGAACCAGTTCTTTCCTACCTTGGTCTCCTTGGTCACATCGACGGCTCCTCTATCGCACCACCAGAATCTATATCCAAAGATGATAAAACCCTTCCCAAACCAGATTTTCTCAAATGGAAAGAGGCTGATCAGTGGGTGCTTCTTCTCCTTCACTCCACCTTAACCGAAGAGGCCATGTCGCAAGCCATCGGTCACAACTCTGCTCTGCAAGTTTGGCAGGCTCTTGCGCATGCCTACAGTCACCAATCCGTCGAACGGATGCACACACTCCGTGAATATCTAAGACAACTACAAAAAGGCACCACTCAGTCTCTGAATTTGGTCGAAAATTCATGTCCCTTTGCGAGCAACTAGCTGCCATTGGCTACCTGGTCACCGATGAAGATAAACGCCACTGGTTTCTATGTGGTATTGGACCCTCTTTCGAACATTTTCCATTACCCAGCGATACCTTAAACCATCCCCACCATTCCGTGACCTACTCGCTCAGGCAGAAAACCATAAACTATTTCTTCAAACCATCCATGTTCCCTCTACTCCACAAGCTGCTTTCTCGGCTCAATCTAACCGGTTCAACCCGCCCGCCAAAAACACTCGTGACTCCTCCCAAAGGAGTCGTTTTAGAGGCTCCTCTTCCATCCGTGGCCATTCCTCAAACATAAGATGCCCTCCCCATTGTCAATTATGTCAGACCGATGGTCATTATGCTAGTGTGTGTCCAAATCTCTCAAGTTATGCTCAGCGTGCTACACCACTTGATGCAAACTTTTCCCATGCATTTCATGCTCATTGTAACATAGCTCCAAACATCCCTAACTGGACCGCCGACTTCGGGGCCACGGCTCACATGCTTAGATCCACTAATGGGCTTGATCAATCTCATCCAGACTCAGATAATAGTGTTACTTTTGGTAATGGTCAAACGTTACCCGTCACACAAATTGGTAACTCTAAACTCAATAATATACCGCTACATAATGTGCTTGTCATTCCAAATCTCACAAAAAATCTACTTTCTATCAGTAGGTTAACAAATGATTCGCCCGTGGATGTTTTGTTTTCTAATAATTTCTTTCAAATTCAGGATCGAAAAACGGCGGTGGTTCTTGCTAGAGGTACTTATGAAAACGGATTTTATGTTCTCTCTCAAAGTCACAAGTCTTTTGTTGCCGCTCTTGCTTCTCCTCATCTTCGTGCTTCATTTAATAAATGGCATAGCCGCTTAGGCCACGTCTCGTTTGATACTATTTCCGTTTTAAATGAATTTAGGCATGTTTTTGTTACATCATTATTACTCAAACCGGGTCCATCTTCGTCTTGTGAATTGTCAAAATCCCATCGTTTACCTTTTATTGAAAATAACAAACGAGCCACTCATGTATTGGACTTGATTCATTGTGACCTTTGGGGTCCTGTGCCGATTTCATCTTCAGATGGGTACTTATATTATGTCATTTTTGTAGACGATTTTTCACGTTTTACTTGGCTTTACCCATTAAAATTCAAATCGGACTTTTGCACCATACTTGTCACTTTTTTAAACTTCGTACAAAATCAATTTACAAAAAGTGTCAAAGTTTTCCAAAGTGATGGTGGCACCGAGTTCACCAACCATCGAGTTCAAACTCTTTTTCAACAACATGGCATACATCATAGACTTTCATGTCCCCACACACCACAACAAAATGGACTGACCAAGCGCAAAAACCGCCAAATAACTGAAATGGGCTTAGCTATGATGTTTAATTCCCATGCACCGGCCAAATTATGGTTAGAAGCTTTTGCTTTCGCTACATACATAATCAATCGTCTTCCGACACCTATTCTCAAAAATAAATCTCCCTTTGAAGTTCTCTTCAATCGTCCACCATCTTATGCCATGTTTCGAGTATTTGGTTGTCGTGTATTTCCATATTTAAGAGACTATACAAAAAAACAAACTTTTCCCAAGAAGTGCATCTTGCATTTTTATCGGGTATAGTCCAAAACAAAAAGGTTATAAATGTCTTGAACCAATAACCTCCCGGGTTTATATTACCCGACATGCAAAATTCGATGAAGACACCTTTACTTTCAGTGGTATTGTTCCCACCATTGATCAAGAAAAATTACTTTTATCAAATTTTGATCACAATATCCCACAACCCATTACCAATCTTATAGAAACTCCATCTCCTCCTCACACCACTCATAATAAATCATCAACACACAACATATGCACTCTCTGTCCCCATGACAACGTTACATCCACATCTATAAACCCATCTCAAAATTCAGCCCAATTACATCTAACCCCTCCGAATCATTTTACCCAACCGACACCCATGCCAGAAACCCAAAACCACTCTGCCCAAACCCAAAACCCCTCAGCCCATTCCACTCAACCGCCAAACCAATCCGCACCCAACCAACCCACAAATATTCGAACCCACATAAACAACTCTTCAACCCAAGCCAAACCCAATGCCACAGTTCACATCCCACCGCAAACCACCTCAATTCACCCCATGCACACTCGTTCTAAATCCGGCATACATAAACCGAAACACTTTTCCGACCTAGCCAATCTTAACACCAATCCTTTATACCATGCACTTTTTTCCGCTTCCATTCCCAAAGGTGTTAAAACTGTATCAAAAAATCAAAAATGGGTGGCCACCATGCGTGAAGAACTCACCGCCCTAAAAAAATAACAACACATGGGAACTCGTTACCCGTCCATCACATTCCAACGTTGTTGGTTCAAAATGGATATATCGCATAAGATATAAGGCATACGGTTCCTTAGAACGATATAAAGCTCGGTTGGTAGCTCAAGGTTTCACACAAGTTCCCAGTCTCGACTTTTCACATACTTTCAGTCCCGTTGTAAAGGCCTCAACAATTCGAGTTGTACTTAGTCTCGCCACCATTTATGTTTGGAATCTCCGATAACTCGATGTCAACAACGCCTTTCTAAACGGGAACTTAATCAAAACCGTTTACATGGAACAACCACCGGGTTTCATAGATCCTGAATTTCCAAATCATGTGTGTCGTCTCAAACATGCTCTATATGGTATCAAACAAGCTCCAAGAGCGTGGTTTCAATGTTTAAGCACATTCCTCGTCTCTCTCGGGTTTATATGTAGTCAGGCCGACCCGTCACTTTTTGTCTACAAAACTGATAAGGTTTTACTTTATCTCCTTGTGTACGTTGATGATGTCATAATTACCGGTAACAATTCTCAGTTCATAAATGACTTCACAACTCGTTTACACAAGGAGTTCAAAATCAAGGATCTTGGAAGTTTGAATTATTTTCTTGGCCTTGAAGTCACTCAAAACCATTCGGGTCTTTTTTAAGCCAAGCTAAATATGCCACCGACATTCTTTCAAGAGCAGGCCTTCTTGATGCCAAACCGGTTGCTACCCCACTCACCACTATCGATACTTTTACCTCAACTGGCACTCCATTTCATGATCCTACGTTTTACTATTCCTTAGTGGGCGCTCTTCAGTATCTCACCATCACAAGACCAAATTTATCGTATGCGGCAAATCAAGCAAGTCAATATCTCCAAAACCCAACCACTGCCCACTTCCAACTTGTTAAAAGAATACTTTGGTATATCAAAGGCACTTTATCCTTTGGTTTAACTTTTGATCGCTCAATCAAAACGACTTTGGTCGCTTACTCAGCTGCTGATTGGGCACGATGTATCGAGACAAGTGTCACACCCTGACTTTTGCGGAAGCGTGATTATGTGTGACTTGCTTAATATCATTGCATTCAACCATAACAAACTATATGATAAAACCAATATGTCCATCCATAGATAAGTTTCAAAATATTACAGACAACGTTGTTTTAAAAATCCAAACACAGACTTCATGTTCAAAATACAACTCCAACAAAGTTTTAAGTTCCATGAGGACTTGTCAAAAGACACTAATAAAAACTAGGCTTTGAAATATGTATCCTATACAGGATAAGATACACACTCCAAACCCTTCTACACCGGATGACATCTCTTATTTCAAACAACCCTTGATAACTTCCAACGCCCGCCAGATCCACACTTAGTTTCCTGAAATACATGTAGTTTGAAAACATCAACAAAAGTTGAGCGAGTTCATGCGTTTTGTATGTATGCATGAATAAACCTTGTAAACATTGAAAGTATGTATGTATTTGTAAAACCCCGGTATGAAAGCAACAAGGAAAACAGATCAATTAATGGTTTGCAAGGCCATTAATATGTGTGACGTGATGCAGGAAGGCTCAAACCTAACGGATTTTGTACCGGGCTTCCGGCTGTAAGACATAGTCACCTCATGGGCCAAATCCCGGTCCTCATGGGTGGGGCTCGCAACACCCAAATAGATCTATCACTCATGTCCCTCGGTCCTACTACGAGGATTAATGGTCTTAAGCATCGTACCCACCACTCACATGATCTAACAGTTCATTCCTTAGCTAACCATGCCATATGTAAACGTTTCAAAACAAATTGTAACATGTACTTCACCCCCGAAGTTGTAAAACTGAAAACATTTAAAAAAAAGGGGGACATGAACTCACAATCTTGCGTTCTTCGAATCCAACGTAACCCAAAGCTTCTCCTAGTGTGCACGACTACCTACAAACGTACTACGGTTTATTAGACGGACAGGTCGTGCCTTAACTTTAGTCTTCATTAGTGTTTTTGAGTTACGTTTCATTGTGTCATCAATATTATTCCAAGTTATATAATTATTTGTTAAAATAATACATTTTAACTTGACACGTTTTTGTATTTGTACATGTAAAACTTCCCCAAGTATGGGTGTATTCATACTCGTATTCTTAACCTTGTGTATTTTTGACAAGTACCGGTGGTGTATTCCGGTATATTTATACGTACGAGAATACGTATTTTATTGTGTTAATTAAGTATCCTTACACTTAATTCTTGTATTAATTTTTCCGGAATAATATTTCTAATAAAATAAAATTCACCAATATATATTCTCAAAATATATATTTTAAGAAAACTTACATAGAAAAATTATTGATAATTTTTCCCTGGGCAAAAATAATTGTATTTTCCTTTAAACCTCAAAAATAATATATTTTCAAGTTTAACTTAGAAAATATATATAAATCTATTTTCCACCCAAAAATAATGTATTTTAAGTTTATTTAAGAAAATATATATTTTCTCCCAAAAATAATATATCTTCTAATAATTTCAAGAAAACATATATATTTTTATTTACTCAAAAATAATATATTTTCCCTTGTCAAAAATATGATATAATTTTGTAATAATTGTAGAAATCATATTTTTGTTCTCTTGGTGTCCAAAATATCAATTACCAAAATATACTTATGAACTTAATTCCAGAATATTTATGTAAGTTATATTCCTTGTTCAGTTTCTCCAATATTTTGGGTAAAATTTTTATATTTGTTTATTGGAATTTTGGTAATATTTTGTATTGTAATTTCTTGGTACTTTGGTGAGTTATATTATTTCAAGTCCTAAAATAATATAACTAATACACATAATATACAAATAATCACACAGATCGTTACATCTAAATATATATTTTCTAAATACATATTTAGTCACTTTTATTATCAAAAACCAACTTCAATATTTATAATTTTTGTAACAAAAATTATGGCAAACTTTATATGAAAATTCATGGTTTAAAATATTCTTGTAAATATTTGTTTAAAAATATTTTTCTAAGTGTTATATTTCTAGAAACATTTTCCCATAGTTTCCCCTTAAAAATGGAGGTTCCTATGCTTTCAAAGCATATCATTTTCTTTTATAAATCATCACAATCAACAACAAATCAAATAATACTTACCATTTTGCCAAAATCAAGCATAATCACTACTTCATGAACTTGAAAATTTATAAAAAATTGTAGTAACTTACTAGTGTGTTTAGTAAGCTTAGTTACCCTTTAAAGTGTGGTTGTTTATTTAAAAACATCATTCTTGAAGGATTTAGATGTTTACAACTTGTAAATCATTTTTCTAAAAATATTCCTTCTTAAGTTTTTCTTGTTAAATACATGATCTTACACTTGATTAACCACTAAAAATGTGATTAATTTCTTTAAGAACCAAGTTTATGTAAATCTTGTATTTTAACTTAGTTTCTTGATAAAATCATTCTTAAAATCATATATTTACAAGACTTATATCACACTTTGATCATCATACTACAAGAAAAACATTTAATCTTTCAAGTTCATGTTTCACATAAGGATGATCTCTTGATCTTCAACATAATCATCCTCTCATCTTGCTAGATTATGTCTTTAATCACCATCTAGCAAGATCATATGAAGTTTAACATCATTAACGTAAGCAATCAACAATCAAGTAGCATAACAACACCTAAACAACATGTATTCTTGTGATTTTAGTCATATGTTCATGATTTAAGTTCTTGATTCATAGTGTTCTTCATGTTAAGTTACTTGTATCATTCTTTAACCAACTTAATAAGATGTAAAATGGAGTGTAGAATGATCTTACTACTAGCTCAAGGCTAGGGATGAACACAAGAAGATGAAGATGATGAATGAGGTGGTTAAAAGCTTGTATGAGAGGTCCTTCAACTTCCAAGAGTTCCTAGCTTCCTTGATATGCTTCTTACACCTTTGTATAAGTAGAGAATGGATGAATAATGAACAATGAAGGTGGTGGTGTGTGGTGTGGGTTACGGCCGAAGGTAGGGAGAGGGGAAGAAGAAAGAGTTCAAGTGTTGTGAGAAATGAGAAATGAAGGTTAAGTCCTTGTGGTTAAACTTTATAACTTCCAACATCTAATTATCTAATGGTTGATGTGTTATAAAAATGGAGACAAGATCTTATAAAATAAACAATTAAAATCAAGAGGTAGGCCATGCTTGTTGGCCGTGAATAGGTGGGGGGGGTCTAGATTAGGGTGTAAATGGTAGTTAGGTTATCAAGTTGAAATCCAAGTTAATTAGTTAGGAGTTTAGTTATTAGGATGTTATATAGTGTGTTATGATGTTCGGGAACCATAACTAGCTCGGAAATGGTAAAACAATGCTTCTTGTGAAAATTTGGTGTTTCGGGTAGTGTCCAGTTGTTCAGTTGGTTACCGGTTCGTTAAGGTGCTAAACTATGCAGTTTAGTGTGCTTTATGTTACCTTTTGTGACAATTTTGATTCCCGACACTTAGGAAAGCATTCTGGACCATTTAACCATATTTCTGCATGATATTAAGTTGTTTAAATGCTGAATTTTGCTGAATTCTGCAGAATTCTGCAGTTTGTGTGAGTTTTAGGTACTTTCCGTCACTTAAACTATATCTAGGAAGGCAGTTTTATAATCCTCACTTCCCTACACACTATACTAGTATAACTCTTGGTTTCCGGCTCATTCTGTATCTCAATACCATGTCTGTCTATGTACTGAACTCTGTCAGCATTTTTCTGATTTGTCTGATAACTGTGCTAGCTTTGTTTCGTGCATCATTTGAATCAATAAAGTGTTGCATGCAATAATGATATGACATTTGAAATTTATGATGCACATGTATATATGATAACAATAATCAGAAAACATTCATGTCATAAATGTAAAATCAGCACAGTCATTAAGCACTAATTATTGTTTAATAATTGTACGGATACATGCAAATTTGACAATTGTCACATTCTCCCCCCGTTAAGGAAATTTCGTCCTCGAAATTTAGACTACGTTAACTCCTTAGGGTTACGTTATGCGTAGATGGATATGAATAATACCAAAGTGATTAACCACGAAACCGAATCAAGACTTATTCGAATCAGGTGAATCCAGGGACATATTACAATAATAAGAACCCAGCGGTTAAAAGGTGTGTGTTTCAGAATTTGATGTCAAAGGATAAAAGACGTATAGATGTATAACCTAGTGTAACTTAGTTAACAGGGGTTCAACAAAAGAGGAGTTCCGACGGATATAATTCCAAACGATCGTTTACAATATGCAAATGAGTTCTAGAAACAATAACATCCGCTAGATGCACTCAGAATCAGCAAGCTCAATAGTAACATGAAAACGTTCCGTCAACTTTCGAACAAATAAATGGATAAAATTAGTGTGTTGACATTGTTGAATTGTGAGAATACACCGAAATGATATACAACCGAATCTGGTGTATCATTGTCTTACTACATAGTTGCATTAAGAGTGTTTAAAAGACGAGTCAAACGTAATATATACGTAGTTTCGTATGAAGCGGTTGACCATGATTAGCACAAGCTACAAATTTATACCGACGCCACAAGGTGTCGTAGTGAACGACATAATTCAGTAATAGCGGCGACCGAACAAGTTCACCGTGTTTGAAATCAAATGAAAGCGCACTGAAGCAAATCTGAAGATTTGTTTAATCAACATCATAGGGTTTTCAATTGAATATGGAACATCAAAGAACTACTGTTTTCGACCGAAGATGACCAAGCAATAAATATCGCAAGGTATTCGATCGATAATGAATGAACCATTAAGAGGTACACTGAAATACAAAATGAATTTGCGTACCATTGTCTTAACACACAATTGCGTTAAGGTTGTGTTAACATGATAAATCAGAGCGAATTTAGAGCAAGCCAATGAATAAATAATTAAATCCGTGCATGAGATGCGTAAACGAGATTAGCGCAGGCTTCAAATTAGCAAGACACCACCACAAGGTGTTGGAACCAACAGACGACTTAATGGAGCCGTAGACCAAACAAGTCTACTGCGACTCGGAACACATGAAACGCTTGTTAATACGAATTTGAATATGATGTTTTCAATACATCATATGGTGTCTTGAATTGAATATGGGTAACGGACAAGCTCAAACAGTCGAATTTGGTTTCGGCGCAATCCGACAATAATTACACGTATCGACCAGGAAATTTCGGCAATGTTACAAAGATGAACCATGTATGTAACTCGAAGGAAAAGAGATTTCAAGAAGGTTTTGTTGACTCGATATCAAGGACTCAATACTTACAATAATGCAGATTATCCGAGTCACAAGGCAATAACTGTATATAGCAAAATGATATTTGTAACTTTGATGAAAACGATCATTCGAAGGGAAGCCACATGCGTAACAAACGATGCATGTGTAACATATGAAATGATCAAGTACCGAAGCAAATGAGTGTTCGCTCTATTGAAGAAAATTGTCATGATGCAACTACCATTAAGAGAAGTAGAGAAATAAAAATCTACTCACTAGATGCAAAAGTGGAAATTTCAATAAAAGAAATTTGAGTACTTCACTTGTTCGGTTAACTAAAATAGCATACACGACAGAATAATGGTGTTTGCCCGAGTTAATAGACGTGGTTCCTAAGTGATAACCTTTAATGAGCTTTGACATAAGTTCCCGAAGGTCCTAAGTACATGTCTCCTAGATTCTCAAAGTTTTGTATTCTGTGTATAACTTTTTTGTGTACCGTGTATAAAACACAATATTAGCATAGGTTTAAAACAAATTGTTGACTCACTGTTCTTCGGTATACTTTTGTTAGTGCATACATCTGCTGTCTTCGTCTTATATCAAGTCTCGGGTTCGTTGCAGATCTGAACAAGCATGACATCACAAGTGACATCATGGAATATGAAATTGAAAGCTTGACCGTTTGAAGAGGTGATTGTTTGAACATGCATGTCCGTTTGAAAGGCGTTTTGCCACTTTCAAACGGTCAGGGTCTCTCCTATAAATAGCCTTCAAACTTTCATCATTTGTAACTTTTAAGAATTTTCCGGCCAGAGCAACGAAGTGCTGCCGAAGTGTTGTCAGGTTGTAAAACATTGTGAAATCAATCATACAACAGTTTAATGAGTAAATCTAGCTGAATTGAACTCTACACGTTTGTTTGCGCCTTTCGTTTAGAGATAAACTCTTCTGATTGACTAGTTCGGGTCAGAAAACGATCCTATAACTTTCTTCCTGGATCCACAGCTGGCGATATCCTGATCGAAGATCGATCTTGGAATAGTAGTTGGATCTTTGCAGTCGGCCGAATAAATCATTAATCCTCGGCAAGGGATACCGATTCTTGATGGTTAGCTTGTTCAGCTCCCGGTAGTCGATACACATTCGAAAACTATCGTCCTTCTTCTTGACGAACAGAACTGGAGCTCCCCAAGGCGAGAAGCTTGGCCTTATAAATCCCTTGTCTAGTAACTCCTGAAGCTGCGTTGATAACTCTTGCATCTCTTAAGGCGCAAGTCGATAAGGAGCCTTGGCTACAGGCACAGCGCCTGGAACCAAGTCAATGTGGAACTTGTCTTGTCGTTGAGGAGGTAATCCTGGCAAGTCTTCGAAGAATACTTCAGGATATTCCCTTACCACAGGGATATCTTCTAGCTTCGGTTCTTCGGCCTTTTTATCAACGACATGAGCTAAGAAGGCAACACATCCTTTATGCAAAAACTTCCGTGTCTTCAAACAACTGATAATTCGTAGAGGCGTATCATGCTTCTCCCCATGAATCACGATCGTCTCTTCCTTCACCAACGGGATGCGAATAAGTTTCTTTCATGCTTTTATGCGTTTTTAAGCACGAAAGTCAAACTGTGTTTGACTTTCTGCTTTGACCAGTCTTTGGTCAACACGAAGTTCGTTTGAACTTTGCAACGTGAGCGTAATCACAATGGTTATAGTACCTTGTGACTATACCTACTGATTACCACGTTGATTAGGTGTAGTGACGAGTCATAGTTTCGGTCAAAATGCGTATTCATGCGTATTTTGCAACCAAACTATTCTTGGGTATCAAAACCTTTTGTTTTGATATCAAACTTGTTTTCTAACTTCGTTAAACATGTTTTAACATGTTTAACTCGTCACTTTTAGATTAGTGCTTATATAGGGTCGTAAGATAAGCGGTCTAAACAACCGCTTAGACTTTCGAACCCGACCCGTTTGGTCGATCGTTAGGATCCGACCGTACATGTTTTGTGACCATAGTTGTATAGAGAATAACCTTTCCGAGGTTATACCTTATGGTCACTTCGTTTAGTTAGTTGTATGATAGGTAATTTATATGCCTTAGGAAAATGACCAAAATGCCCTTTTTAAGCATAAATTCATTTTAAGCATATGTAACCTAAATTTTTATATCTAAACTTATTAGGTAACATTATTAGACATATTAAGGCACATAATACTTGTCATAGGACTAGTTAGGCAGTCCGAACGCGTTTTACACGAACGACGCGTTAAAGTAGCGTAAGCTACCTAAACGGATCGTAATGGGTCGTAAGCACTTAGGTTAGGTTTCGATTTAGTATGTAGGCTTTGTTAAACCATGTCATATGAGTTCCAATACTCATTTGGTTTACGAAACCTCATCCTATCCGATCTTCCGATTTAGGTCCGGTTTATTTACATAGTTACTTATATTAGGTGCCGATTGATTTCCGTGATCCCTCTAGCTTTGCTTGGTTGTTATTCGAGACTTCTAAGCATTCTCATGTGAGTACATAGTTCCCCTATTTTACTGTTTTCGATTGTTTTGGGGTGATTCATATGTGTTAAATGATTTCGATGTTTTTAACGATGGTTTCGAAAATGATTAAAATGGTTTATATTAAATTAATAACGATTTCGATAATGTGAACAAACTTGTTGGTTGTAATTACATAACAAATAACATTCATTAATTTTGGCCGAACCGACCAGTATTAGGTTATGGTACCATAGGATCTAACAAATCTCGTTATCAGACTACACCCATGGTTATGTGTGGGTTATGTGGGTAACGACTGAATCTGTGATTGTTAACTTACCCTTTGGTGGTTTGTTAATGTGAGAAGCGAGATAGTCGAGTCACGAAGGTTTGGATGTTATTAGCGAGACGACCAAAAGTAGTTTTCACAAATTAAAACGAGAATGATTTAAATGACTAAAGCGATTTTAACGAGTTAAACGATGTGGGTAAACGATTGGTTTTTGGTTAGTGTTTAGATAACGGGACGGGGGTAATGTGATGAAAACATGGTAGATACGTCGCTGGTACTTCTTATATATAAGTGTTTTCATCATATTACATACCGTGGTGTTATTTAGTTCACTTGGGTAAACGATTTTGAAACGATGTCACACAACGATGTTTTCTAAATAATTTGAACCATACGAGTTTTATTAACGAGTTTTTACGAGATGTTTTACAATTTGATTTTATTAAATAAATGTTTTGGGTTAAGAATCATGGCTACGAGATTTTATAAATTATAACCAACTTGATTTGAGTTGGTTAATTATGTTGTAATACTATACACTTTTTTCAAAACAAGGTTTTTAATTTGGTACTGCAACATGTAAACTAGCCATGAATCCGACACTCTCATAAACCTATGTGCTCGCCAGCATTTCTTTGCTGACTTTGTTTTTACATATGTTTCAGGTATTGTTGAATGATGTTGATTGCTAGGATGCATGCTCACATAGGACTGGACGAGGCCTTAGTGACTTAATAACAATGATAGACTATGTTTAACTTGTTTGTTTAGGTTTCAAGACGATGTAAATGGTTAATCTTTAAATAAAACAAAACTTCAAATTTTCGTGTGTTATGAAACAATGATTCTGTTACAACACTCCCCGACGATTCCGCCGCGATTTGTTGTTTTACGCGGTCGGGGTGTGACAGAAAAGTTGGTATCAGAGCTCATGGTTATAGGGAATTAGGTTATTAGTAATGCTTTGACTTAGTCTATAACCTTCCTAGGACCCTAACACAAGATCCTTGTGTTTAGATCTTAAAACAATACCGTCACTTATCCTTAGGTGACAACCACAACATGAACACAAATTTCAAATCTGCTTTGAAAACCAATCATCTGTTCTAGGATGATTTATTATAAGGTTTTGAACCCTCAAAGTTTTCAAAATTTCGTCAAAGTTTGGGTCTTATAATGTGAACACGTGCAATCTGGAAGGGTGGATGCCTGTACTCCGAGTTTTCTGTCTAAGGCTAGAGTGTTCGTACAAATCCACATAATCGGACGAGTCACTCTTACCTGGGAACTCTTGGGGTGAGTGTCCACTTATAGGCTAAAGCATGTCTTCACAATACATTAATATGACCCGTTTACTTTGATTGGTCACCGTCTCATTTGTTTGCCTTAGGTAACAAACAAATGATTGCAATTTCCATGCGTTTTCATTTTGTTTTGATTAACTGATAACATTTCGCTTGCTTTCTCCTATGTCCTTCATTTCCTTTAGGATGTCTCCTCATCGCCACGACACTCAGATGTACGAGCAGGCTACCAAATTTGCCGAGCGAATTGGCGAAGTAATCCTAAAGACTGTTGAATTAGCTATTGCCATGTCTCGACTCCAGGATGAAGCTACACAAGAATCACCATAGGAAGCAGAAGCCAAGTCTTCATCTAAATCGAAGAAACGTAAAGCTTCAAAGGATCCCGCATCCGTGGCACCCAATCAAGCAGAACCTAGCCAGGTGGCAGCACCACCAGCCAAGAAGCCGTACTGCTCCCTTGTGCAATCAATGCAATGGTCATCATCCAGTTCAAACACCATGTTTCAAATGTACCCACTGTGGACGATGGGGACATTTGGTCAAAACATGCCGTTTTGCGATCTAGAATAAAAGTGTTGCAGATCCTACTGTTGTTCAAGCAAATCCAGCATGAGCTCGTTTTCCGCCTGGTACTTGCTACAACTGTGGCAAGATGGGTCATTTCAGGAATAAATGCCCAAAGTTTGTCATTGCAAATCTGACCCATGGATGAGCTTTTGGTTGATTAGAAGAAGCTGCTGCTTTGAATAATTTGAATCTTATGCTTTTGTTTCTTTTGTTGAACTATGAAACAATGTGTTTAGTTTATAAATAAATCATTGTTTGCAATTCTGATGTACAAATGTAGTTGCATGTGTGTATGGCATACCCCTACGATACCTACACCAAAGAACTATATTTGTAGTTCTCCCTTTCAAGTGATCGCTCATGATTTCCTCGAAAATTCTAAGTGCTCGTTTCATTCTAAAGAAACGAAGTACAAAAAATAAGTGACATTTTGAGTAATCACTTTAAATCCTTGGTTAGATAACTAAGGGTATTCTTCAATCTCATACCCATATCATTGCATTCTAGTTTTTATAACAACAAGCATAGTATATATATTTTTCAAAAACGACCTTCATGATTTCAAAATATTTCATATAGTATGGAAACAATTTTAACACAATACATTTACTTAATATATCAAGTGCATGATTTCAAAAAGCATTATTCATGTTTTCAAAAACCTTATACATAATTTCAAAATCCATCCTACATGATTTTTATAAACATATTTACCTAATACATCTACCGTATGATTTCAAAAGTATTATGTAAGATTTCAAAAACATTAAACATATTTCTAAAGAACCCCATGCATAGTTTTCAAAAAGCATTCTGCTCGTATTACCCAACCTCCAAATTCTGCTTCATATGTCGCCATGGCATATCTAGCACCTCAACTTCATGAGCATTCTACCTCGTGTATCAACTTAAGCACGTCTAGTGCAAGGTTTCGAAGCATCTCCCGCCCTTCGAATTCTAAAATCCATATAGGATCTTCTTATCCCCACAATTAGATCCTTGTGGATGATTATTGCCCAAATCGGAGCCCTTGATTGGATTCCTTGTACGCCTTAAGACGTACATTACAATTCAATAAGGACAAGCCGAATTCCTATTAAGATCTTCCTATCTTCATAGTTAGATTCTTGAAAATGTTTAAAGTACCAAGTGAAGTCCACGAATTGGATTCCTGGTATGCTTTAAATACCCATGTCTAAAGATAACATGTTAAAGGTTAAGTTAAACAATTATGTGATTATGTGTTTATGTGTTCTCTTTTATGTTATTGTGTGATCCGATTTTCGTTATCCAAATCCTCGTAGAATCTTCCATATCTTCATATGAGGGATTCATAGTAGGATATTCAAAAGGTACTACCTTAAATCCTTAATGGGCTTCTATGTGGTAGTTAAGACCCTTGGGTTATATAGTACCATTCCATGATTCAAAAGGGACCCTTTGAGTGGTCTAGTTAAAAAGATTGATTCAGAATCTGGTTAAGAATGGCAAGTGATGATATAACTGAAAAGACTCCTTGGTGGTCTATTTAAAGAAATCATTTATTGATTTAATTAAAGGGACCCTAGGGTGGTCTAGTCACACTCATCATAGGTTTGTTCATTTGGTTTTCCCCTACACATTATAAAATGCACTATGCGGACTATGCAAGGAATTACGTAATTATGGACGCGTACATAATTATGAAATTCAGTGCACAGGAACCCCAGTAAGATTTATCTTGTGTAAGAACCTATAGTGGCAACAATAACAAAACGTGAACAATGTAATGGAGGTACGGTGGACGCACCAATGGCGCTTCATATACTTGTATATAAGTGTCCCTCTTACATTGCAAGCATGATGTTATTTAAAGTTACTAGAAGTTCAGAACCCTAACCAGTATTGTTTTATCTTTTCGACTTTATGTTTCGAGCTCTCACAAGTTTCGTCTGAATAAATTTCGGGCCGAAATTTCCTGAAGTAGAGGAGACTGTGACATCTGTGCCTCCACGGCCATCCAAAAATTGCCTAACCAATGAAATATTATGTTTCATACTTGGGATTTGTTTAAATATGTGTATCATTTGCACATATCAATTCTTGTTCGACTTCGAGCTCTAAATCGCTTTCTGGAAAGTTATACGCAAACTGATGTGTAAACGTAATCAGTTTAACGCGACAAACACTCCGGGATAGTGGCATAGTCTCAACATACCTTAAATAACCTTTACATAACTTAGAAATAAGTTTTGGATGGTTTGGTGTGTCGAAATCAAGTTTGTTCGATCGCAGGGACTATTTGTGTCAAACTGCGAAACTATACCGATTTGTATAGTAACAAACATTTCGGAACTTGATCATAAGTTAAAAATACCCTAAATATCCTTTACATAGCTTAGAAATAGGCTTTGAAGGGTTCAGTATGCTAAAAATAAACTTTATTGATCAATAAGGACTAAAAGCGTCAAAAAGTGCATAAGTTTGCATTTTCTCGCATATCTTACGTTCTGAATATATCCGGACATCCAAAAATTTATGCAATCATTAAAATATTTTATTTTAGTGATTGGCATGATAAAATTCCATTCGTCGTGTAATTTGGATCGTTTTTGCGTTCGTTACGATTTCCGTCGCAATTAACCGAACAACGCAACCGTACGACCAAACCAACCGACATACGAGATATTTTTGAGCAAATTTCAAGTTCCCTATACTTTAACTTCATTTTAGAGCCTTGAAATGGGGTTAACGGGGCTTAAAAGTGCAAAAAATCAAGTTTTACAAGTGCAGGGACCATTTTTTAAATTTCTGGCAGATACATTGAACTTGGTCCATTTTTGAGGTTTTGATGGTTTTAACCCAAGGTTTTACACTCTATGGGCTGAAATTTGATGGTTTTAAGTATTCCCATGGTTTTGAAAACCATGTGCCCAAGTGGAGGGCCAAGATCAAGGCACGAAATGCGAGAAACTATCCTAACGGTTCTCCGAAATCTATAAATACCCAAGCTCCCATTCCGTTTTCCTCACACCTTGATCTAATTTTATGCTCTAATTTGAAGCTTTATGCTTCATACCTGAGTATTTAGATCAAGTTCTTCCTAGCTTGGACCCGTTGTAAGTTTCTTTCATGCTTTTATGCGTTTTTAAGCACGAAAGTCACACTGTGTTTGACTTTCTGCTTTGACCAGTCTTTGGTCAACACGAAGTTCGTTTGAACTTTGCAACGTGAGCGTAATCACGATGGTTATAGTCCCTTGTGACAATACCTACTTATTACCACGTTGATTAGGTGTAGTGACGAGTCACAGTTTCGGTCAAAATGCGTATTCATGCGTATTTTGCAACCAAACTATTCTTGGGTATCAAAACCTTTTGTTTTGATATCAAACTTGTTTTCTAACTTCGTTAAACATGTTTTAACATGTTTAACTCGCCACTTTTAGATTAGTGCTTATATAGGGTCGTAAGATAAGCGGTCTAAACAACCGCTTAGACTTTCGAACCCGACCCGTTTGGTCGATCGTTAGGATCCGACCGAACATGTTTTGTGACCATAGTTGTATAGGGAATAACCTTTCTGAGGTTATACCTTATGGTCACTTCGTTTAGTTAGTTGTATGATAGGTAATTTATATGCTTTAGGAAAATGACCAAAATGCTCTTTTTAAGCATAAATTCATTTTAAGCATATGTAACCTAAATTTTTATATCTAAACTTATTAGGTAACATTATTAGACATATTAAGGCATATAATACTTGTCATAGGACTAGTTAGGCAGTCCGAACACGTTTTACGTGAACGACGCGTTAAAGTAGCGTAAGCTACCTAAACGGATCGTAATGGGTCGTAAGCACTTAGGTTAGGTTTCGATTTAGTATGTAGGCTTTGTTAAACCATGTCATATGAGTTCCAATACTCATTTGGTTTATGAAACCTCATCCTATCCGATCTTCCGAATTTGGTCCGGTTTATTTACATAGTTACTTATATTAGGTGCCGATTGATTTCCGTGATCCCTCTAGCTTTGCTTAGTTGTTATTCGAGACTTCTAAGCATTCTCATGTGAGTACATAGTTCCCCTATTTTACTGTTTTCGATTGTTTTGGGGTGATTCATATGTGTTAAATGATTTCAATGTTTTTAACGATGGTTTCGAAAATGATTAAAATGGTTTATATTAAATAAATAACGATTTCGATAATGTGAACAAACTTGTTGGTTGTAATTACATAACAAATAACATTCATTAATTTTGGCCGAACCGACCAGTATTAGGTTATGGTACCATAGGATCTGACAAATCCCGTTATCAGACTACACCCATGGTTATGTGTGGGTTATGTGGGTAATGACTGAATCTGTGATTGTTAACTTACCCTTTGGTGGTTTGTTAATGCGAGAAGCGAGATAGTCGAGTCACAAAGGTTTGGATGTTATTAGCGAGACGACCAAAAGTAGTTTTCACAAATTAAAACGAGAATGATTTAAATGACTAAAGCGATTTTAACGAGTTAAAAGATGTGGGTAAACGATTGGTTTTTGGTTAGTGTTTAGATAACGGGACGAGTGTAATGTGATGAAAACATTGTAGATACGCCGCTGGTACTTTTTATATATAAGTGTTTTCATCATATTACATACCGTGGCGTTATTTAGTTCACTTGGGTAAACGATTTTGAAACGATGTCACACAACGATGTTTTCTAAATAATTTGAACCATACGAGTTTTATTAACGAGTTTTTACGAGATGTTTTACAATTTGATTTTCTTAAATAAATGTTTTGTGTTAAGAATCATGGCTACGAGATTTTATGAATTATAACCAACTTGATTTGAGTTGGTTAATTATGTTGCAATACTATACACTTTTTCAAAACACGGTTTTTAATTAGGTACTGCAACATGTAAACAAGCCATGAATCCGACACTCTCATAAACCTATGTGCTCGCCAGCATTTCTTTGCTGACTTTGTTTTTACATATGTTTCAGGTATTGTTGAATGATGTTAATTGCTAGGATGCATGCTCACATAGGACTGGACGAGGCCTTAGTGACTTAATAACAATGATAGACTATGTTTAACTTGTTTGTTTAGGTTTCAAGACGATGTAAATGGTTAATCTTTAAATAAAACGAAACTTCATATTTCCGTGTGTTATGAAACAATGATTCTGTTACAACACTCCCCGACGATTCCGCCGCGATTTGTTGTTTTACGCGGTCGGGGTGTGACACAACGGGCATAAGATCTAACGAAAACTCACGCTCTCCAAGCTCTATAACACAGCCTCTAATCACTTCATTGGCTTCTACTAGCTTCCCATTAGCTAGTTCTGTTGAGTACGGGATATCTAACTTACTTGCTACTAAACCAAGTATATTCTTAAACTCTAGAGATATGAAGCTATAGTCGGCACCGGTATCAAATAGCACAGATGCAAAATGTTGATTAATAGGGAACGTACCAGTGACTACGTTCGGATCCTGGCGAGCTTCCCTAGCTCCAATGTGTATGCTCTTCCACATGCCTGATTGTTTTTAGGGTATTCCTTCCTGAAATGCCCTATGCCACCACAGTTAAAACAACCCTGACCTTGTTCTTGATCATTACTGTTTCCGCCCTGATAGTCGTTGTTGTTGTTTCCTCCGCGATTTCCGCTACCATCTTGACCTTCATTTCCATGTCCAGCACCGTGCCAACACGTCCCCTTGGCATGCCCCACTTTGCCACAGTTATTACATTTTCCATACCTGCATGGCCCAGTATGATGACGTAGACAGTTGTCGCACTTAGGCAGGGTACCCATATACCCTCTTCCCTTTTTAGCATTGTTGTTGTTATTCGCCCGAGTACCCTTTTGGAAATTAGTGAGCTTCCTTTTATTCTCCCCAGATGACTCCGTATGAGTCTCCTTCTTCTTTTCAGAGGTTGAAAATTTTCCCAATCTAATCGCTTCTTTAGTGAGCGCCACACATAGGTCAATCGCATCGGTAATTGTTGGAGGCTTTGATGCTGTCATCAAGCTCAAAATCTGAGGCGCCAATCCCCAGATGAATCGTTCTATCCTCTTAAACTCTGGTTCCACCAGATATGGAACAACTCGCGACAAATCATGAAGTCTCTATACATATTCCGCCACCTTTGGACCTTCCATCTTCAGGTTCCAGAATTCAGTTTCCAACTTCTTGATTTCCGCCTGAGAACAATACTTCCTACGCATCAATTCTTTCAGCTCATTCCATGTCAAAGCATACACAGCAGCCTTGCCCAACGTCTGAACGTGAAGGTTCCACCATGACAGAGCCCCATCTAGAAACAGTCCAGAAATGTACGTGACTTGTTGCTCTGGAGTACATTTGCTCATTCGCAAAACATAATCCGTATTCTCGACCCATCTCACAAAAGCTACGGCACCTCCAGTGCCGTCGAAGTTCAGAGGCTTGCAGTCTAAAAACTGCTTGTAGGTACAGCCTGCAGCCCAAGCAGCATCATTCACAGAAAGCATTAACAAAGCACACTCGGAAATGTCCAAACGTATTGTAATGTGTCTTAGGTGACTTAAACATTACCGTTAGGTGGGTTATTCCCTGAGGTACTTCCGCTGTGTTTGGAGCGAAGGGCCTCGTGCTGTGCGATGGCCTGTGAGATGCGCTCTTGTAATTCTGCCTCGGTTATGGGCAGTTGATTGTTCCTTCGAGGAGGCATTCTCCTTCTAATAAGAAGATTGGATTGGTCGGGTCTTATTTGTTAAGTAAATAAGTAATTGTCTAGAGGTCGTATGTACACATATATATAAACAATCATCATATCAAACAATCATGCAACAACACAATCATAGCATAAATTTGTAACCTAACAATGTGTTTAGTGAGAACATGATGATTGAGCATTCATTAATTACCAACCACAGTTACATTGTTTACGAGAGTATCACATCAAAAGGGACATGGGGTCACACTACCCTTGTTCAATAAGTCTGTCAATATACAAAAATCACATGGTCAAAAAGTGATCTTCAAAAGTCTTCACAACCTCGGCTCCATAGTGGTGCTCTCACCAAAAGTAATGCAATCTGCATAAGACCAAAAACCAACTATGCTGATGGTGGAGGTGGAGGAGGAGGGAAGAAAAGCAAGCTGCAAACATGCGTAAGCTCCTCCTCGAGCTCGTATACATGACGAAGTAAGTAACTGATCTGCTGCTCGATGGTAAGAAAAGGAGTAAGAGGAGCAGGTGGATGTGCAAAAGGAGACGCTGATGAATGTGGAGGAACAAAAGTAGGCTGACAAGGACACGGTAGGGGATGTGTCAGCTCAAGCTCCAAAACTCTGCGGCTCATAGTCTCAAACTGAAGTTGAAGCGATAAAAGCAACTCATCCCGTGTGTAGCTAACAAAATGAGAGGAATGATAGGGGTCTGAGATCGTCATGGAGTATGGTGGGAACCATCGGAATGGCTCATCAAGCGGTGAAGAAGTGAAAGGGGCAAACGGTGCAGCCTGAGGGATCTGAGGAAAAGCTGCTGAAGCAATAGGATCGTCACGCGGGTGCTGACCTGAAGTACCTTCCCCTGGACGGGGTGCGGGGATGTCCTGTAGGAAAACGATCGGAAAGTCAGTGCGATGGACATCAGACTCTACAGGAGGGAGAGGAGCAACATCAGCGGGTGCGGGTGGAGGAATGAATGGCTCAACAGCTGGAGGATCAATAGGTGCTGGAACTGGGTCAGGAATAAGAGGTGCAATGTCTGGTAAACCAAATGGGATAGGGTTATGACTGGGAATCGTCTCATGGTCGACAGGTGCATCATCAGGCTGATCAAGAGGAGCAAGATCTGGCTCAGGACCAGGCTCGAGGTCGTGTGGAGGAGATGGTGCAGCTGACATAGCAGTGTCATCGTCAGAATCAGTAGCATAACGCTGTAATCCGACCGCCTGTAAAGCTGAAGACGTCACAGACTCCAAGGAGTCTAAGACTGAATGTAAGCTGGAATCATAGGATATCTCAACAACGGGAATCTCAGGAGGTGGGATAGCAACAACATCCTCATCTATCTCTCCATCACCCTGGGCATCAATAGGAGGACCATCAACAAACAAATCAACATCGTCATTAAACAATTCATCAAAAGGCCAATCCTCGGAAGGAATGTCCACGAGAGGAACAGGATCGAGGATCGGAGCCACGATGTGCTCACCATCGGGATGACCAATGATAAGGTGATCATGGACTGGAATTGGAATGACAAAAGGATCCTCGTCAGGAAAACAATCAGCAAGGGGTAAATCATCACCAAAGTCGGGCAACGCGAACGGCTGGAAGTAGTCCTTCTCATCTGATAGCATGTAATGATCACTCTCAGTGTCTGACGTAAGTATCCCTAGCTCAGGTGCAATCTCATCATCTGAGACGATAGCCATAGGGTCATCAACGTCTGATAATCTGCTCTCTAAAGAAGACATGATGCCTGTAATATAACAATCATAACATGTGCACATATATTAACCACTATCACTTAGTATGCAATCAAGACAGTTATCACTCAATCATGTATTCACATTATCCTTCATGAAATCTCTTCTATCTTTCCTAGTCTACCCCAGACTAAACCACCAATGTGACCTTGCAATCATGTTTCTTGTCTTTCCTTTTTGTAAAACGTTTGTTCCATGGATCTGGGCGTTTTGTGTATGCAATGAAAACATGTTGTAAAAGTATTTTCGTGAGAGCCCTAATGATTGTAGTCTAGACTTGAGAAAGAATCCTAGTTCACTACAATCGAAGCTCTAATACCAAAATGTCACACCCTGACTTTTGCGGAAGTGTGATTATGTGTGACTTGCTTAATATCAATGCATTCAACTATAACAAACAACTATATGATAAAACCAAGATGTTCATCCATAGATAAGTTTCAAAATATTACAGACAACGTTGTTTTAAAAATCCAAACACATACTTCATGTTAAAAATACAACACCAACGAAGTTTTAAGTTCCATGAGGACTTGTAAAAAGACACTAATAAAAACTAGGCTTTGAAATATGTATCCTATCCAGGATAAGATACACACTCCAAACCCTTCGACACCGGATGACATCTCTTATTTCAAACAACCCTTGATAACTTCCAACGCCCGCCAGATCCACACTTACTTTCCTGAAATAAATGTAGTTTGAAAACATCAACAAAAGTTGAGCGAGTTCATGCGATTTGTATGTGTGCATGAATAAACCTTGTAAACATTGAAAGTATGTATTTGTAAAACCCCGGTATGAAAGCAACAAGGAAAACAGATCAATTAATGGTTTGCAAGGCCATTAATATGTGTGACGTGATTGATGTGTTCAAATATTAACATATAAATTTCATCAAATGAGGCATAAAACTAACCCCTTTTTAGTACTAATGTTGGAAAAAGTGTGCTTTTGTCTTCCTTTTGTATTTTCAGGATTAAATGAGCTCAAATTAACAAAAGAAGCAAAAAGACATCAAAATCTAACATAAATACAAGAAAAAGGACAAGACGTGACATGCCCGACCCCACAACAGCATCTTCCCAAGCAAAACAAGAGATCAGAAGCCTGAACACGCCCCGTGCTCAGCCAGCATGGGGGCGTGCCCAAGTGATTCATCTTGTCTATCTGTTTTTATTTTTATTTTTATTTTCAGCATTTTAGTTAGTTTTTTTATTTTTCTTAGTTTAAAACCTTTTTTTCTAAACTTTTTATTTTGATTAGACGTTGAGGATAAACCGGTACTAAAAGCTCTTGTGTCCTTGGACGACCTCGGTATCTTACCAACACTATACTACGCTCACGATGGGTGGACTTGCCCATATGTGTGTCTAGTGTTAGTAAATATCGTGTTTTATAAATTTAAAACTTGACTAAAAAGTGTTAAAGGGGCTTAAAATATACACCTAATATATATAACACTTGACAACGCATCAAGTTTTTGGCGCCGCTGCCGGGGACACAAGGGTTTTAAGAAAGCTTAAAATCGATGGCCTAATCAGTTTTTCAAAACCTTTTCAAAAGCGCGCACATTTTTCTGCATTTTAGTTTAGTTTTGCATTTACAGTAGCCTGTACACGGGGCCGTGTTCACTGAACACGGGGCCGTGCTGCAGATTTTTCATAAAACCCAGTAACAGTAGCTTGAACACGGGCCGTGCTCACTGAACACGCCCCGTGCTCAACGAAATCAGTAAATTTAATTAAAACGCCCAGATACAGATCCTGAACACGGGGCCGTGCTCACTGAACACGGGGCCGTGTCCAGCCTCTGTTTCCATGTTATTTTTGTTTTCTGATCTCGAGACTCAGTTGTGGTCTGCTGAGTGATTCTTATGGATCAATACTCAGGAGGTTACAACTACACCTATGAGGAGGATGATTATAGGGGTAATTGTTAGTGCAGTTGTCTGTCGACTTCATCTTCGTTTGAGTCTTAGATTAGTAATGAAAGTTCAAGTCACGCAGTTCGAGATAAACAGGAAACAAAGGTGAACAAGCCAGTTCAAACGAAGTGGACAGTTCAAACGAAGTGGACTGTTCAAACGAAGTGGACTGTTCAAACGAAGTGGACTGTTCAAACGAACTGGAAATAGTATAAATATGTGACTTGAGTTTTTCATTTGTAACTTTTAGATTCCGGTAGTGAGGTGCTGCCGAAGTGTCTCCAGACTTATAAACGTGTTCTAATCAATATTAGAGACAGTTATTAGTGAATATCAAGCTGAAACAAACTCTGATTCATCGTATTCCGCCTTTGAATCAGTTTAGAGCTCTTCTGAAGACTCGTTCAGATCGATTCTCGATCCTACAAGTGGTATCAGAGCTCAGGAGGAAGAGCTCTTGATATTTCAGCTCGATTTCATTAAGATTTCTACTTCTACACCTTTCTGTCATTTTTTTAAAAAATTTAACAAGATTTTCTGGATAAAATGGATTGATTTTGAAGTATATTGTGCGAAATGGTGGTTTGAATAATCTGTGAAAGTATCAGATCTTAAAACAGATTAAAACGTAATCAATTTGTTCTAAAATCAATCAGTTCGTTTGAGACTTATCCATTTCACATGAACCGGAACTTCGAACTCAGATCTAGAATGATTCTATGGACGATATTGATCAATATACACATCATTGTGATCGGAATTTAGTGTAGCATAATCCTTGAACATATCAGATCCTTAATCAGTCGAAAACGTGACCATATTTGACAAAATAACATCAGTTCGTTTGAACAAATGGTGCAGATTGTTTGAGAGATTAATCACAGTTCGTATCAGTTCAGACGAAGTGTGCAGATCGTTTGAGAGATTAATCACAGTTCGTATCAGTTCAGACGAAGTGTGCAGATCGTTTGAGAGATTAATCACAGTTCGTATCAATTCAGACGAACTGAGTTTTGAATCTTTGTTTGCATCAGGTTCCTGATTGTTTGAGGTTGTCAGATCGTGTGAAAGTTGTTTTGACTTTGAGATATATCACGTGAACTACTGAAGCCATTTATTGCATTATACCATTGGCTCAATCATTAGATATTGTTGTCAGGAGTGTCATGTGATTATTTCAGACCTTGCATGTGAAACCAATCACTGGCCCATGTGATTGATATCATTGATAAAAATTAAAGGTCCAATTAGCAAATACGTTTATCAGTTGAAGGTCCAATCAGGTTCAAAGTTCACCGATTCCAGGTAGTTTGAATTTCAGTTCGCATGGATTAAATATTATTGAACCAGTCCGTGTGAACCAGTTCATTTGAATCTTAGTTTGTTTGGTTGAAACTCAGGTCGTTTGAAGTGAACCTTGATCAGTCCGTGTGAACTTGTTCAGTTCGTTTGAGAGTTCAGTTCACACGAAGTAAACTTGAACATCTAGTTCGCTTGAAATTCAGTTCGCATAAGTTTTGGAATTTGAACCCAGTTCGTTTAAAGTTGATCAGTTTGAAGTTTGATCTCAATTTCGTTTGGAGATTTCAGTTCGTTTTAAACTCAGTTCGTTTGAAAGAGGATATAACTTGAACTTGATATTTCGTTTAAAGTGACTGTCTTGATAAACGTGTTTACGAATCATGGATATAAATTTCTTTAAAATGACAAAAGAAACACTTGATAGAATAAATGTATTAACTAAAGAATTTGATTCATTTTCAGGTTGTCCAGGAGAAAGTACAAAAGGTATCATTGATAGGTATAGCCATCTTGTTCGCTCAATGTCTGAGAAGGGTATTCGGAAAAGTCCAAATGAATGGGTTGATAAATTAGCCAATGCCATACCTCAACAAGAGTGGGGTACATATCTTTTGGATTTAAAAAGAACTGGAGAATACTCTAGATTGACAATTTGTCAATTCATTGAGAAACTTGAAGAACAGATGGAGAGAAATGCTGAGAAGAAGAAAAGTCAAAGTGGAAAATCAATATTAAAGAAGAGCAAGAGTAAAGGTGTCCAAGTGGGAGAGGAACAAACTGAAGAGATTTCAGTTATGAAGAATGAAAAGAAATCTGCTGATAAACAGATTCTTGTTTTGCAGAAAAATTGTGAGAGGTTGAAATCTGAAAATGACAAACTGTTAAATGATTTGAACAGTTTGACATTAGAAAACAAGGTTTTGAAAGAGAAAGAACAAGATTTTGAAAGCAAAAAGAAATCTTCAGAAGATGAAGATTTCTGGATAAAATTGGAGAACAAAAATTTGAAAGCAAATGAAACAAAATTTCAAGAACAGTTAAAAGTTTTGGAAAATGAAAAATCTGTTCTTGAAAACATTAAAATTGAAAACGAAAAAACAATCAAGTCTCATCTTGAACGAATATCTCAGCTTGAAAATGAAGCTGAGAATTCAAGGAACAAAATTGATGAGCTTGAAAAGAAATTGAAAGGTTTTGTGTTCCCCTGTCCAAAACCGATCAATTCCGATCCAATAAGTGACAATGTCACAAACTTTGACAAAGTCAAAGTTGAAGATTGTGATGAGAAATCTGATGATGAAAATGAAAAAATGAAGAAAAAGAATTTATTTTTGAAGTTAAAAGAAAAGTTTCAAGAAACTGTTCCACAATCAACTGAAAAGGGAGAATGCTCTAAGCAAAAACCTTTGATGAAGAAAGTGGAACAAAAAGAGAAAAGTTTGAAAAATGTTCAAAAAGAAAATAAAAGTTCATCAGATCAATCATCCAATCGCAATAAAAAATTACAAAAAGTAAAAATTGAAAATTCAAAATTTGTTGGTAATGAGTGGTGCAGGTCGGACCTCAGAGCTCAAAAGCCAAATCCAGCAAACAAGAGGAGGAAAGATTATCACCAAGCCAAACAGTGCTATGATCTGAATGTTTGGACTGAAAATGGTGATTGGTACGATAACAGAGTGTGTTACAGATGCGGCTATCAAGGACACATTGCTGTTAACTGCCAGAGTTGGAGGTTTGAGTCAAGAAGATGCTTTAACTGCAACATCATTGGCCATATTGCTAGAGATTGCCCAAGGAGATCAAATGAAAGATTGAGGGTTAATTCTCAGAAGATGGCAAAGAAATCAGTCAATGTCAAGCCCAAAGAACAGAAGGTTCAAGAACCTAAAGTTCAAGAAACGAAAGTGAAACTTTCTCAGGGGCAGAAAGACAGACTGAGGAAGAAGAGAAAGAAGGCGAGAGAGTATCTCGAGAAGATCTTGTCCTCGGGTTCACCGGATAGATCGAATAAGAGTTCTGATGAATCAACTCCCTCAACTGCAAAGTCAAGCAAGACGCATTCATCAGATACAAATCTGAGGACGAAAGAAGATAAGAAAAAGAAGAAAATGGTCGGCGATGAATCTGACGTATCAAAGTCAGATAAGCCACCTTCAGGCGATGAATCTGACAGATCAAAGTCAGACAAGCCATGTGCAGGCAATGATTCTGGTTTGTCAAAGCCAGAGGAGCCATTGGTTGAGGTAAAATTGGAGAATTCAGGTTTAACAATGGATGATGAAAATTTTCCACCATTGTTGAACAAGAATTCAAAATCACCCAAGGACCGTCAGGCTTGGGTGAATCTGTTTAAATGAAAAACCTGACTTGCCGGAACTCCCAGGTTGGTAAGCGAGGAGTAGGAATCGGCACCTTGAGAATTCAACCAACAAATGATGTTTGGTTGAAAATGCTTGATTGGATTGATTTTACAAGTGGTAAATCAGGGACATTAAGTTGTATCTGATTTTCTACAAGTGGTTGAAAAACAATGTGATGATTTGATCCCCAATTTTACAAGTGGTAAAATCAACAAAACTTATTTTCCGGAAAAACCATTTTGATTAAAACAAACTTGAGTGTTTTGAAATCATTATGGGAAAATAGTTTGTTGTGAGGGGGAGTTCTGATTGTTTATGCCAAGTGGATGGTGAATTGAAGTGATTCGATATTAGTTGTCATGTTACTTGTACAGTTTGTTTTCAAATTTCCTAAAATGTGTTTGCATTTTAGGGGGAGTAAATTTTTAGAAAATCCAAAAACATTTGAAAATTTGAAAAAGACAAAAACATGATAAATTTAAAAAATGAGTTTTGTTGTAAAAAAAGAGGAAATGATAGTAGATCAGTTGGACTGTCACAGCACGCTAAAGAAATGTAAATGTCAAATGTGATAAGCGATCTCACTAAAGATGTGACGGTAGGCTCAGCTAGACTAGTAGATTTGCGATAACGATACAAACTTAAATGAAAAAGCCTAGTTCTAGTGGGAAACATGGTCAAAAGCATAGTACTTAGTTTTGTCCTTCTTGATTGTGTGCCTACTCAGTAATTGCTGATTGTCGAAAGACATAAAACTGGTTAAGTTTGTGAACTTTCACAACTTTGCTAAAAAGTCGCTGTGATTGTGCATTTTATTTTGCAAAGATTTAAACTTGTCTTATTTCTTTATTTTGTTTAAGCATCGGACATCCTCTGCGTATACGTGAGTATCGACCTGGATGTTGTTGCCTAAACGTTCTGCTTTATTTTCTTTGGTGTTTCGTTTAAGCTTTGGACCTCCTCTGCGTATACGGGAGTATCGACCTGGTGGTTAAAGCCTAAACAACTTCAACTTATTTTTATTTTCTTATTTTGTTTAAACATTGGACTTTCTCTGCGTATACGGAAGCATCGACCTGATTGTTAATGTTTAAACATTCTGCGTTGTTTTCGCTCAAATCACAGTTGATAAAAGTTTAAAGGCATTACTTGAGTTAGTGTATTGCATGATGAGGGGATATGCTGAGATCGTGGGGTCCATAAGAATTTAGTGCTATCTAAATATACCTAAACGTATCGGTAAGCATGTCGAAAGTTTTTAGATTGAGTTTAAGTGGACAACAATATCGTCAATCTACGTGAATCGTTTGGAACTTAAAACGATTAAAAGCTTAACGGTGCTAGTGATTGGTCACATAAACTGATATGATCCTCTTGCACAAACTCACAAAAATATTGTCTGTAAATATTTCTTTATTTCATTTCTGCATTTAATTTTTGTTATTGCGTTTGTGTTTCATAGTTTAAAAAAAATCCAAAAAGATTTTCGACAACTGATGTTGATGAGCTGATATTCAAAATCTCAACGGCTAATCATGATGAACAGTTGGGTTGGTTAATTGGTTTAAAATGATTCATTAATTTGAATCAGAATTTTGAATGTTTTAAATTCTTGATCAATTTTAAATGAAAGTGATTCTCAAATGTTTAGTTGATTCATTAAGTTGAATCACAACATTATTGGTTTGTAAATTGTGTGTTTGAGATATGTAGGTTTCTGATCCTGTTGCTACGGAAAGCCAAGAGATGCATCAGAACCTGAAGAGAGCTTAAATTGAAAAAGCCAGGATTTGATTTCAATGGTGATAACAAATTCCAGACGGCGATCCCAGCTTGATGATAGGGGGAGTTTGACGAGAGTTAAAGCCAGAGAAAGATCCGGGTTCATGATTCCAGGAAGAGTTCCTGAAGAAGACCGATCAAGATTGAAGAGTCGTCATGATGAAGACTCTCACTGAAGATTCCGTCAACATTCAAGGGGGAGTCTGTTAGTGCAGTTGTCTGTCGACTTCATCTTCGTTTGAGTCTTAGATTAGTAATGAAAGTTCAAGTCACGCAGTTCGAGATAAACAGGAAACAAAGGTGAACAAGCCAGTTCAAACGAAGTAGACAGTTCAAACGAAGTGGACTGTTCAAACGAAGTGGACTGTTCAAACGAAGTGGACTGTTCAAACGAACTGGAAATAGTATAAATATGTGACTTGAGTTTTTCATTTGTAACTTTTAGATTCCGGTAGTGAGGTGCTGCCGAAGTGTCTCCAGACTTGTAAACGTGTTCTAATCAATATTAGAGACAGTTATTAGTGAATATCAAGCTGAAACAAACTCTGATTCATCGTATTCCGCCTTTGAATCAGTTTAGAGCTCTTCTGAAGACTCGTTCAGATCGATTCTCGATCCTACAGTAATTATTGCACTAATATCAACCATCCAATTCATACACCTACTATGAGGAGCCCAGGTACGAGCCATCAACTTCATACACATCCTATGAAGACCAAAGGTATGAACCTCCTCCCTCATACTCGTATTTTGATGAACCAAGGTATGAGCCTTCATACTCGTACTTTGAGGAACCAAGATATGAGCCACCACCTTCGTATGCTTATTATGAGGAACCTTGGCGTGAACAACCCACCTCATATGAGTATTATGAAGAACAAAATTACGAACCTTATCCATCATATGCTTACAATGAAGAACAATGGTGTGAACCATCTACTTCATATGGGTATTATGAGGAACAAAGGGTCGAACAACCGGATTCAAGCTTAGAAAATACCGATTCTTTTTCTATAACCGAAGTAACCGATAGGATATTAGAACACATAAGAGTTATCGATCGCTGTATAAGAGAATCTCGCGCAAGGGAAGAGGAGTCCCACGCAAGAGAAGAATTAAAAAAGGAAGAGATAACTGAAAATGTAAAAATGGAAGAACAAATAATTGAAAAACCGACACATGAGTTAAACAACGAAATAGGTGAGTCCGACAACGTTCAAATACAAAAAGAGTCTAATTTTGAAGAAATTAATCTCTTGTCACCTTCTTTCGAAAATCATTGTTTAGTACCCACTCATGCTAAGTTTTTAAAAGAGTTAAACACTAACACTAAAATTGACGAAACGGTAAGTGTTAAGTTAACTAATGATCAAACCTCGCTAATAAAAGAAGACCCATTTGAAATTGACATTACACCGGTTCCATGTTTCTTTCAAAATTCATTTATTAGTAACGTCACAATCGATAAAGATCTTTGTGTTAACATAATGCCTAACTACATTTTCGAAAAATTAAGTATTAGTGATTTTTCTCCACTTCAAATACCCATTTTTCTATCCAATCGGAAAGTACTAAAATCAATCGGTATAGTTGAGGATGTCTTGGTTCAAACAAATCAAATGGTAATACCAACCGACTTTGTCATCCTCTATGACGCTCCTCTAATATTGGGACGACCATTTGTAAAAACACACGAAGCTTTGAAAAACCGGAAGTTCAACAATCTACCTCTTCAATTAGGGGCATTTAAAAGAAGTGTCGATCTCGAACGGTCAATGAAATATCCATTCGGCAATAATGACCCCCTAATTGAAGATGAAGATGAACCACCCGATACAAGTGAAGAGATTGACCACTTTGTTGAAGAAGAGGTCGCCATAGAACAAACTTTTAAAGTTCTTGATCGAAATGAGCAACCAAATAAGGAGTCTCCTAAAGACCCACCACTTGAGCTCAAAGAACTTCCAAAAGGTTTGGAATATGTTTTTCTAGACAAAGAGGGTAATTTACCTGTAATTATTTCGTCTAAATTAGATAGCTTAGAAAAAGAAAAATTAATTAGTCTTTTGAAAAAACATAAAAATGCAATAGCTTGGAAACTTGTAGACATAAAAGGAATTAGTCCTTCTATGTGCACACACAAAATTTTAATGAATGATGACTACAAAGCGGTCATACAACCACAACGACGAGTGAATCCAAACGTTCAAGAAGTGGTTAAAAACGAGGTCATCAAACTACTTGACGCCGGACTTATCTATCCTATCTCCGATAGTCCTTGGGTGAGTCCCGTCCAAGTAGTTCCAAAGAAAGGAGGTATGACGGTGATAACTAACGAAAAGAATGAATTAATACCAACGAGAACCGTCACAGGATGGAGAGTATGTATAGATTATAGACGATTAAATGAAGCAACAAGAAAAGATCACTTTCCTTTGCCCTTCATTGATCAAATGTTAGAAAGATTATCCGGTCATAAATTTTATTGTTTCTTGGATGGTTTTTCAGGTTACTTTCAAATCCCGATAGCACCCGAAGACCAAGAAAAGACAACTTTCACATGTCCCTATGGAACTTTTACTTATCGACGCATGCCGTTTGGTCTATGTAATGCCCCCGCAACATTCCAACGTTGCATGGTAGCCATCTTCCATGACATGATAGAAAAGACAATGGAAGTCTTCATGGACGACTTTTCTATCTTTGGGGATTCATATGACCAATGCCTCGATAACCTTGAACGAATGCTATCCCGATGTGAGGAAACTAACCTCGCCCTTAATTGGGAAAAATGTCATTTCATGGTAACAGAGGGAATAGTACTTGGTCACAAGATCTCGAGCGAAGGAATGGAGGTGGATCGAGCCAAAATAGATACCATTTCTAGATTACCACCTCCATCCTCCGTAAGAGCTATCAGAAGTTTCCTAGGACATGCCGGATTTTATAGACGGCTTATCAAAGACTTTTCAAAAATCTCAAGACCTCTAACGAAATTACTTGAAAAAGATGCGTCTTTCATCTTTGACAATAATTGCAACCAAGCATTTCTAACCTTAAAAGAGATGTTAGTCAATGCACCTATCATGATAGCGCCTGATTGGAAATTTCCTTTCGAAATCATGTGTGATGCTAGTGACTTTGCAGTTGGAGCTGTCTTGGGACAAAGAAAAGAAAAGCATTTCCACCCAATTTATTACGCTAGTAAAACACTTAATGATGCACAAGAAAATTACACAACAAATGAAAAAGAATTACTAGCTGTGGTATTTGCTTTTGATAAATTTCGTTCTTATCTTGTTCTTTCTAAAACTATAGTCTATACAGATCATGCAGCCATTCGATACCTTGTCAAAAAGCAGGACGCAAAACCACGTTTGATTCGGTGGATTCTACTCCTCCAAGAATTTGACATCGAAATCAGAGACAAAAGAGGAGCAGAAAATACCGCAGCAGATCATCTTTCGCGCTTAGAAGACCCAGCTTTGGAGGCAACCAGGGACGAGCAAATCAACGAAAAATTTCCAACCGAGTCCCTGGAAATGGTGGAATATAAGGAAGAGCCATGGTACGCCGACTATGCTAACTACCTAGCTAGCGGTATAGTCACAAAAGGATGGTCACATTATCAAAGAAAGAAATTCTTCGCCAATGTGAAGCACTATTTTTGGGAAGATCCATATCTTTTCAAAATGTGTGCCGACCAACTCGTCCGACGATGCGTACATGGTAGCGAAGCACGAAGAATTCTCCGCCATTGTCATGAAGGTCCATACGGAGGGCATCATGGTGCCGCTAGTACCGCATGAAAGGTATTTGATTCAGGATTTTATTGGCCAACCATTTACAAAGACGCCCAAAGTCTTGTCAAGACGTGTGATGCTTGCCAAAGAACAGGTAATATTTCTTCCAAAAATGAGATGCCACAAAATGGCATTCTTGTTTGTGAAATTTTTGATGTGTGGGGACTCGACTTTATGGGACCTTTTCCCACCATCGAAAGGAAACAAATATATACTTGTGGCAGTAGACTACTTGTCTAAATGGGCCGAAGCCGAGGCACTTCCAACAAATGATGGAAGAGTTGTGGTAAGATTTCTGAAAAAAATTGTTCTCTCGTTTTGGCACGCCTAAAGCATTAATAAGTGATAGAGGTACCCATTTTTGCAACCATCAACTCGAAAAAATTTTAACAAGATATGGGGTCTATCACCGGGTCTCAACGGCATATCACCCTCAAACAAACGGACAAGCCGAAGTGACTAATAGAGGTTTAAAACGAATACTCGAAAAAACCGTAGGGTTAAATAAAAAGGAATGGGCAGATAAATTAGATGATGCTTTATGGGCTTTTCGAACTGCTTATAAAACAACAATAGGTACAACCCCGTATAAGCTAGTCTATGGAAAAAGTTGTCACTTACCAGTAGAAATTGCACACAAAGCCTACTGGGCAATTAAAAATGTAAACTTAGATTTAGAATTTGCTGGTAAAAATCGATTTTGTCAATTAAATGAATTAGACGAGCTTAGGAATTATGCATACTCAAACTCTGAAATTTATAAGGAAAGAATGAAAAATTTGCATGACAAACACATTAAACCTAATGAATTTCGGGTGGGGGATCTAGTTCTTTTGTTCAATTCACGACTTCGATTGTTTCCTAGCAAGTTAAAATCTAGGTGGTCAGGACCTTTTTCCATCACCCATATTTTCCCACACGGTGCGGTAGAAATTAAATCTCGAAATGGGCCTCCATTTAAAGTCAATGGCCAACGGCTGAAACTCTATCAAGGATTCATTGAGGATGAAGAGGAAGAGATCTCGCTTCAAACGGTGGAAGAATAAAACATCATGCCTGGTAAGTTACGAACGATTGAGACGACAAACAAAGCGGTAAGTTTTCTAACCAATGCTTATGCGAAACAAGGACACTCACACGAGCACTAAAAAAAAAAAATTCAAAACTTTGCTCGGCACGAGGCCGTGTCCGCTGGACACGGGGCCGTGTCCGCACTGCAGTCGGGATAAATCCCCTTTTTTCAAAACAGTTACTTCATTCCACACGCCCCGTTTCCCCGAAAATGCTCTGGTTACAGGCGATTTTTCGCCGAATTTCGACGTCTCCTATCGCTCTAACAACATCAAGGTATGATTCTATCACTTTTAGTAGTTAGATTAGTTACTTGCATGTAGTTAAAACACCAAAAATTTGGGGGAAAATCTAGGGTTCTTGAAGTTCATACGGATCGAACCTCAAATTTTTGTTTAAATCTGTTTGCATTTAGTTAGATTAGTGTTATGGGAAGTAAATATACTTGTATTGTTCATAGATTCACCCGATTTCTCACAAAAACCCCAAACCCTTGTTCTTGAACCGAAAAAGATAAAATTGATAGGGTAAACGGGATATTTTGGGAAAAACGGTACTTAGGGTTTCATTTTCGGGGGAAACCGCACCTATTGGACCAAAAATTTTCAAGTTTTCGAAACCGGGTCGAAAAATGGGATTTTTGAGTAACAGACCCCTGGACACGGGGCCGTGTCCGCTGAACACGGGGTCGTGTCCAGCCCACTGTTTGCAGTTTTGTCCGAAAATATTTCTGCTTCGTGCTAACTTTTGGTATATTCTCTCAGATGGCTAGGAAGTTCACAAGATTCGACGCCAATGAGCTCGAGGCTAGAGCTCGATATGAGACACTTCAAACAAGGCCAGAGGGATACCCGAGGCAAGCATGCACAGAATTGTTAACCATGGTGAATCAAATTGACCGTTTCAACAACATTGTCACGGGACCACTCAGAGTCGCCCTAACAACTCGACTCCGTTCAGTCCACGAATGCACTTTAGAGTTCTATAGCACCTTCACATTCAACTCGAGGTCTGACCCGTTCGACAATGAAGGGGTATCATTCCGATGTGGCGGAACGAAGTATTCGATCTCTATGGCTCAGTTTGGATCGATTGTAGGGTTGTATGCGGAAGAGGATGCAGGCGACGAAGAAAATACTGGAGGAATGAGAGAGATAGGTGAGAACGAACACCAAGCCATTTGGGCTCAGATTGGTGAGGGGTACTACAATCCGAGCAGCACTAAGAGTATAAAGTTGAGGGATCCGCTCTACAGATACATCCATAGGCTCCTCGGCTACTCTCTTAGCCAAAGGCATGATAGTAGTGGCGTAGTTGGGTTAAGAGATTTGGTTGTCCTCCACTGCATCCACAACCGCAGGCCGCTCGATGTTCCGTTCCTCATGCTTCGAAACATGCATCACAACCGCCTTGCTAGTGCACCGACTCCTATCTTCTTTGGGGGATGGGTGTACCGTCTCTTCAGGCACTTCGCCCACATACCAAGGTCATTTGAGAGGAGCCCATGGTCGGGCATGGTGGATATACACATATGCCGCTCAATGAACCTGATTTATGAGGCGGATGACGGGACGGTGAGCTTTCAAAGGATGCAAGGTCATGCATGGAACCCGCAAGAAGCACTTGTCCTCCAAGCTCCGCAACATCATCAGTATCAATACCAACCCCAAGGTGATCCGGGCCAATCCTCCTCCGGAGGCGGTTTTCCTAATTTCCAAAGTTTGCATGATTTGTTGCAGGAAAACCTTATGTACACCAGGAACACTTACAACAGGCGAGCAACACCTACCACCGGGTCGGAGCCATTGAAAGAAACATATCTGATATCCAAGACGATGTTGGATATATACGAGACCACATTGCACGCCATGGAGGGGATGATGACGATGATGATGATGACGATGCTATGGAGTAGGCGGAAGGAGCGGAGGAAGAGAAGGTTGTTTGATGGTTTCCCAGGTTAACCCTTTTCCACTCTTGAACAATTGATGGCCTGCGTGCCAAGTGTTGAACAATTTACTTTCCTAACTTCTTTTATTTTTCTGCATTTATTTTCCTTTAACTTTGACACGGATGTTAACTTTGGTAAAAGTAGGATGTTTGCTATGTTTTGGTGGAGTGTTTATTGACTAAACAGGTACAAACGAGGCTTAAAGTACTAAGCATTAGTACTACTAAAGCCAAAGCAGGAAAACCGAAGAAAGAAACCTGTTTTTCAACTTTGCAGACTGTCCACACGGGGCCGTGTTCAGTCAACACGCCCCCGTGCCCATTCCCCTGAACCTGCTGTTTGTTTTAATTCTGCAGACCTTGACAGACACGGGGTCGTGTCCACTCGACACGCCCCCGTGTTCACCTTCTGTAAGTCTTCGTTACTGGTACCTGAGCACGGGGTCATGTTCACTCAACACGGGGTCGTGCCCAGGAAACCAGTAACACAAAAATTTTGCTTTTTACACCTTTTTACGCATTCAATCAACTGAAAAACTTATTTTTGGGACACATTGAGGACAATGTGTAATTTAAGTGTGGGGGGATGCTAAAACCTTGAATCTTGCAAGTCCTAAATACAAGCCTTACACAAAACTCTATTGGAACCGCTAATCACCCCAAATTTTTTCAAAAATTTTCATTTTTTTACTTGTCTAGGTTTAAATCGGGAAATTCAAGTTCTAAAAAAAAAGTTATATTTTTACGAATTTACAACCGATAGCGTCGTGATAAAAAGAACCAACATAAGAAAATTATGAAAAGGCATGACAAGCTTAGTTAAAATTTGATGATATATACTTGATCACATAAAAACCCATTCCCACAAAAGTGAGTTTTGAGCCTTTATTGAGCATACAATTACATATCATTAGAACTAATTGCTCATTTTTCGTTTCTTGTGTGAATAGCCGCTTGGTTCTTACGACTCTAGAACTTGCCATGACAATACATTCCCGGTCCTTACCAACTTAAACCCGAGTAAGTAAATGATGGAGGCATTAGGACTAACCTTTTTTATTCTACACCGTTATTTTTCTTTTTTTTTCACCACCTACCCAAAATCCCCCTAGTTAGCCCCTTTGAGCCTAAACCTTTTTATTTCATTACCCAAACCAAACACCCTTTTACCCACCAAAACCTTTTTTCATTTTTAACCCCTTTGTTTTAGTAACGAGTTCGATTCTTCGTATGACTTCAAAAAAAAAAAAAAATATTTGTGTTGATGATGAAGCAAAAGAAAATAAACAAACAAGTTCATCAAAAATAACTTTGTTTGAATGAATAGCTTCATCAAAATAAAAGTTTCAAAAAATAGAAAGTCTTACGAAAACCGACACTTGTTACGCTTTTCGCCCTTTTTCTACTAACCACTAACCACCAACCCAACCACCTACCTTTAACCCAAGCCTAACCCTTTACCCACAAAGTCCTCTTGATATTTACAAAGGTATATAAGTTAAAAAGGAGGTGGATTGATTGCTTGGCAAGCCTATGGTAGGAGTAAGTTCCATGCCGCTCTCGAGTGATCCACAAAAATACATTTTCGGCCGAGTGTTGAGTGATCCCCGTGAGGTATGTGAACTTGTATATAAATAGAATTTTACAAAGGCATGTTATGCCCTAATAAGTAATTTCTCTTATGAAAAGTTTTAAATAAATCATGACGAATAGGATTGTAAATAAATAAAAATAAAATTGAATAAAGAATCTTGGAAATCCCGACACTCTACGACAAGCCCAAAAACCTTCTTCTCTACCCATTCCATTTGGGAGTGTAATAGCCACATATTAAAGAGTTTTGCTTGAGGACAAGCAAAGATTCAAGTGTGGGGGTATTTGATGTGTTCAAATATTAACATATAAATTTCATCAAATGAGGCATAAAACTAACCCCTTTTTAGTACTAATGTTGGAAAAAGTGTGCTTTTGTCTTCCTTTTGTATTTTCAGGAATAAATGAGCTCAAATTAACAAAAGAAGCAAAAAGACATCAAAATCTAACATAAATACAAGAAAAAGGACAAGACGTGACATGCCCGACCCCACAACAGCATCTTCCCAAGCAAAACAAGAGATCAGAAGCCTGAACACGCCCTGTGCTCAGCCAGCACGGGGGCGTGCCCAAGTATCAGTAGAAAAGACAAAGTGGTAGAAGCTTCTATTGCCCACCACGGGGCCGTGCTCAGCGGACACGGGTCGTGGTCAACTATAAGATTCGCACAATCCAGGCAAATCTTCATAGTACAAAGATTCTTCTGCACACGGGGTCGTGCTCAGCGGACACGGGGGCGTGGTCAACCAATAAGACAAAGCTGCATTTAATGAAGAAAGAGAGGATGTGGACACGGGGCCGTGCCCACTGGACACGGGGCCGTGCCCGAGCTTCTGTTCAGCCTATAAATAGAAGTGCTTGGCTCAAGCTCAAACCATCCCTTGGCACACCACCTCTCTCACACTTCACCCACCACCCACCACCACCATAACACCATCATCCACCACCATCATCCATTGTCCATCGTAGAGTGTGTGAGTCGTCTCGGGATCCAAGATTGATCGTAAGAGTTCTTGACAATCAAGGCCATGTTTGCCTAAGTCTCTTACATCACTTGGTGAAGACAAAGTGTCTAGTGTAATGCTTTTTATTTCTAATCTTTTGCACTTTTTATTTGGTTTTGTATTAATGACTTTAATAACTAGTTGCTTATGTTGAAGGTGATCTTTCCTTATCGTTTGTCCGTGGTGTCTTGAAATTATTTTACTGTCTATATAAAATAAAAGATTTTCACCATTCATATCTCCACGGTCTACATGGAGGTATGTTGGCTACCTGGTCGGGGGTTAAGGGAACGGTTTGGTAAAGGTCTTGCCATTGTTCAGCGTTTAGAGGTCCTGCAATGGACCTGGGTCAAATTTAGTAGGACCTCCTTCAATACTTAACGGTATTGGATGGCGGGGGTCCAAACTCTTTGATCCCCTCATAAGTTAACTACTATTAATACTATAACCCGGCTATTTAGGACTGTATCCCTGCTGACTCAGACTACTTAGTCGAGGGTAACGTCACCTCCAAAAGAGGGGCCTACCATAATATTGCATTAATAACTTAATTAATTATCTTCCAATAATCCACCCTTTTAGGATTGTATCCTTGCTGACTCAAACTACTGGGGTGAGGGTAACGTCACCTTCAAAAGAGGGGCCTACTACAATAACTAAGATAATCTCTTAATTATGTGCAAAAGTGCGGAAATAATCAAAGTTTACACTAGATACGAGTCGGAACCAAGTGATTCATCTTGTCTATCTGTTTTTATTTTTATTTTTATTTTCAGCATTTTAGTTAGTTTTTATTTTTCTTAGTTTAAAACCTTTTTTTCTAAACTTTTTATTTTGATTAGACGTTGAGGATAAACCGGTACTAAAAGCTCTTGTGTCCTTGGACGACCTCGGTATCTTACCAACACTATACTACGCTCACGATGGGTGCACTTGCCCATATGTGTGTCTAGTGTTAGTAAATATCGTGTTTTATAAATTTAAAACTTGACTAAAAAGTGTTAAAGGGGCTTAAAATATACACCTAATATATATAACACTTGACAACGCATCATGATGCAGAAAGGCTCAATCCTAGCGGATTTTGTACCGGGCTTCCGGCTGTAAGACATAGTCACCTCATGGGCCAAATCCCAGTCCTCATGGGTGGGGCTCGCAACACCCAAATAGATCTATCACTCATGTCCCTCGGTCCTACTACAAGGATTAATGGTCTTAAGCGTTGTACCCACCACTCACATGATCTAACAGTTCATTCCTTTGCTAACCATACCATATGTAAACGTTTATAAACAAAGTGTAACATGTACTTCACCCCCGAAGTTGTAAAACTGAAAACATTTAAAAGAAAAGGGGAACATGAACTCACAATCTTGCGTTCTTCGAATCCAATGTAACCCAAAGCTTCTCCTAGTGTGCACGACTACCTACAAATGTACTACGGTTTGTTAGACGGGCAGGTCGTGCCTTGACTTTAGTCTTCGTTAGTGTTTTTGAGTTACGTTTCATTGTGTCATCAATATTATTCCAAGTTATATAATTATTTGTTAAAATAATACATTTTAACTTGACACATTTTTGTATTTGTACATGTAAAACTTCCCCAAGGATGGGTGTATTCATACTCGTATTCTTAACCTTGTGTATTTTTTCCAAGTATCGGTGGCGTATTCCGGTATATTTATACGTACGAGAATACGTATTTTATTGTGTTAATTAAGTATCCTTACACTTAATTCTTGTATTAATTTTTCTGGAATAATATTTCTAATAAAATAAAATTCACCAATATATATTCTCAAAATATATATTTTAAGAAAACTTACATAGAAAAATTATTTATAATTTTTCCCTTGGCAAAAATAATTGTATTTTCCTTTAAACCTCAAAAATAATATATTTTCAAGTTAAACTTAGAAAATATGTATAAATCTATTTTCCACCAAAAAATAATGTATTTTAAGTTTATTTAAGAAAATATGTATTTTCTCCCAAAAATAATATATCTTCTAATCATTTCAAGAAAACATATATATTTTTATTTACTCAAAAATAATATATTTTCCCATGTCAAAAATATGATATAATTTTGTAATAATTGTAGAAATTATATTTTTGTTCTCTTGGTGTCCAAAATACCAATTACCAAAATATACTTATGAATTTAATTCCGGAATATGTATATAAGTTATATTCCTTGTTCAGTTTCTCCAATATTTTCGGTATAATTTGTATATTTATTTCTTGGAATTTTGGTAATATTTTGTATTGTAATTTCTTGGTACTTTGGTGAGTTATATTATTTCAAGACCTAAAATAATATAACTAATACACATAATATACAATTAATCACAAACATGGTGACATCTAAATATATATTTCCTAAATACATATTTAGTCACTTTTATTATCAAAAACCAACCTCTAATATTTATAATTTTTGTAACAAAAATTATGGCAAACTTTATATGAAAATTCATGGTTTAAAATATTCTTGTAAATATTTGTTTAAAAATATTTTTCTAAGTGTTAAATTTCTAGAAAATTTTTGCCATAGTTTCCCCTTAAAAATTGAGGTTCCCATGCTTTCAAAGCATATCATTTTCTTTTATAAATCATCACAATCAACAACAAATCAAATAATACTTACCATTTTTCCAAAATCAAGCATAATCACTACATCATGAACTTGAAAATTTATAAAAATTTATAGTAACTTACTAGTGTGTTTAGTAAGCTTAGTTACCCTTTAAAGTGTGGTTGTTTATTTAAAAACATCATTCTTGAAGGATTTAGATGTTTACAACTTGTAAATCATTTTTCTAAAAATATTTCTTCTTGAGTTTTTCTTGTTAAATACATGATCCTACACTTGATTAACCACCAAAAATGTGATTAATTTCTTTAAGAACCAAGTTTATGTAAATCTTGTATTTTAACTTAGTTTCTTGAGAAAATCATTCTTAAAATCATATGTTTACAAGACTTATATCACACTTTGATCATCATACTTCAAGAAAAACATTTAATCTTTCAAGTTCATGTTTCACATAAGGATGATCTCTTGATCTTCAACGTAATCATCATCTCATCTTGCTAGATTATGTCTTTAATCACCATCTAGCAAGATCATATGATGTTTAACATCATTAACGTAAGCAATCAACAATCAAGTAGCATAACAACAACATGTATTCATGTGATTTTAGTCTTATGTTCATGATTTAAGTTCTTGATTCATAGTGTTCTTCATGTTAAGTTACTTGTATCATTCTTTAACCAACTTAATAAGATGTAAAATGGAGTGTAGAATGATCTTACTACTAGCTTAAGGCTAGGGACGAACACAAGAAGATGAAGATGATGAATGAGGTGGTTAAAAGCTTGTATGAGAGGTTCTTCAACTTCCAAGAGTTCCTAGCTTCCTTGATATGCTTCTTACACCTTTGTATATGTAGAGAATGGATGAAGAATGAATGATGAAGGTGGTGGTGTGTGGTGTGGGTTACGACCGAAGGTAGGGAGAGGGGAAGAAGAAAGAGTTCAAGTGTTGTGAGAAATGAGAAATGAAGGTTAAGTCCTTGTGGTTAAAGTTTGTAACTTCCAACATCTAATTCTCTAATGGTTAATGTGTTATAAAAATGGAGACAAGATCTTATAAAATAAACAATTAAAATCAAGAGGTGGGCCATGCTTGTTGGCCGTGAATAGTGGGGGGGTCTAGATTAGGGTGTAAATGGTAGTTAGGTTATCAAGTTGAAATCCAAGTGAATTAGTTAGGTGTTTAGTTATTAGGATGTTATATAGTGTGTTATGATGTTCGAGGACCATAACTAGCTCGGAAATGGTAAAACAATGCATCTAGTGAAAATTTGGTGTTTCGGGTAGTGTCCGGTTGTTCGGGTTGTTAACGGTTCGTTAAGGTGCCAAACTATGCAGTTTAGTGTGCTTTATGTTACCTTTTGTGACAGTTTTGATTCCTGACACTTAGGAAAGCATTTTGGACCATTTAACCATATTTTTGCTTGATATTAAGTTGTTTAAATGCTGAATTTTGCTGAATTCTGTAGAATTCTGCAGTTTGTGTGAGTTTTAGGCACTTTCCGGCACTTAAACTATCTCTGGGAAGGCAGTTTTATGATCCTCACTTCCCTACACACTATACTAGGGGAACTCTTGGTTTCTGACTCATTCTGTGTCTCAATACCATGTCTATGTACTGAACTCCATCAGCATTTTTCTGATTTGTCTAATAACTGTGCTAGCTTTGTTTCGTGCATCATTTGAATCAATAAAGTGTTGCATGCAATAATGATATGACATTTGCAATTTATGATGCACATGTATATATGATAACAATAATCAGAAAGCATTCATGTCATAAATGTTAAATCAACACAGTTATTAAGCACTAATTATTGTTTAATAATTGTACGGATACATGCAAATTTGACAATTGTCACAACAAGACGGTCAACTTATGGCTACTCTATCTACCTAGGAGGCAATCTAGTATCTAGGAGTGCAAATAAACAACTAATAGTTTCTCGCTCAAGCTGCGAGTCAGAGTATCGTGCCATGGCTAAACCATTGCAGAAATTGTTTGGCTAACCCAACTGTTACGAGAACTATATGCTCTCCGACCAGACCGACCCACCCTATTATGCGACAACAAAAGTGCATTATTTCTCAGTCAAAATCCGGTGTCACATAAACGAGCCAAACACATTGATATTGGCTACCATTTTATTAGGGAATTGGTCTCCGCAGGAAAGTTACACACCAACTTTGTTCCTACCACGCTCCAGGTAGCCGATATGTTCACAAAGAGCCTCCCAACACCACTTTTTGAACAATTTCGTACAAAGCTTCGCATAGGACCGCTACCTGATTGTATATTTTAGTAAGGAGCCATTATCTCCTTAATTCATGTATATTTTAGAATAGTCAAAGATTGCATTTAAATTTTCGTAGAATAGTCAAAGATTGCCCTTTTCTATATTTTAGTAAGGAGCCATTATCTCCTTAATTCATGGCATGCTCCCTGTATATATTTCTGTTGTATTCGGCAATTGAAACAATATATACAAAAGATATTTTTCTTTACACTTTTATTTATCATCGAACTAAGTTTTAATTACAATAGTAGGAAATATCTAATTGTTGTATGCATAAATTCAAAGAAAATGGATATAAAAATAGCATACATATACAAATTATGAGGTGAACTTTGACCTTTTTGATATCATATATAAGTTTGACTTTTCCAAACCTTGTCAAAAATAAGAAAAAAACCTTTGTAACTCTGAGAACAATGGCGTAAAAAATACCTTTGTAAATCTGGATTCAAGCATATGTCGCGCCAACAACGTTCTCAACAAAAACGACAATCAAAGCAAAAAAACAGACAACCAACAATCACTGACCAAGCAGCGAGAAGAAAAATGCCGGACAAAAAAACATACCTGAGACTCGGACTTTACTTTACCTAGTAGAAAGAATAAATAGCATACAATCACTCCAACCAAACATCAGTAAATGCTATAAACAATGGCAGTGAGCCAAGGATAAAAAAGGCCCCTCTTATTTACACATACTATATCTTACTTTCACACCCCCTATTGTATATGGGCCGTATAAAGTTATGCGGCCTGTATAGAATGTTTTTGAATAGGAAAATGCGCAGGGAATGTTTTTTTGATTTTATTATATACGGCCCGTATATATGTATACGAGCCGCATACATGTGTATACGATTTGTAAAACGTATACGGCTCAATGGATTTATTTTGTGAGGTTTTTGATGTTACCAAATGTATACGGGTCGTATAACTGTATACGGCCCGTATATAAGGATGTTTTTCAAGTATCACCTTTTTTCCATTAAAAACACAATCATTCTAGGGTTTCTAAACTCTTCATCACCTTTAACAATGTTGATAAATGCTGATCGGAACACGCCGCTTAAATCGGAGCACAAGTAGAGTAACGTTACTGATCGGTCCGTTGATGGAAACCTTAGCGATCGCAGAGATCTTCGTGTTGGTTATTTATCGATTCTGCTAGTTATCGGCGGGGATGGCTACATAAACCACCAAGGGTGATAATGGATTGGTTACAGAAACCACTAGCAGAAGAACCTGACACGTCTTCTATGATGATCCGAAACATTCCGAAAAGCTAGCAGAAGAACCCGATACAAACAAGTTCTCCACAGTTTGTTATTCTGATCTCTATTCGGTCATCTTTCCAAACTACAACACATGATAACTTTAAACTTTATATGGTGTGATTTGACCAGGAAAGGATTGGAGGTGATTTCTACTTTTAATTAGCTGTCACAGTTGTCAAATTCGTCGTGTGCATTCATATTGTTGTGACAACAACATGTAATGAACGGACTATTGGACTTCTTGTTCCAAATGCAGCTATAGGTTCCGTACTTAAAGGTCTCTCTAAAATATGCAACCGAGACTGCCTTGTTAATTTTAATGAAGCAATGAAGATTCAATGTGCAAACCGCAACCGTCTTTGACTGCGGAAACGGTGGCTATGAGAAATTACCATTTCCGCTTACCTTAATCACATATTTCGATCTAGAATTGGAGAACCGTTGTGTATTTGCTTACTAATCTGGAATTGGAGAATCGTTGTGTATCTGAATCAGTTTCTCAAACAAACACCACTAAAGATGAGTTGGTATTGAACCAAGAATATGAAGATCATGGTGCAGACACGTGGGAAGAAAGTCATTGGACTGCCGCAGATGAAGTCAAATGTGATCAAACTTAGACATCAGACGTAAATCTTGATGCAAATATGTGGTTCTAAATTGATTACAGAAACCACTAGCAGAAGGTCCCGACACGTCTTCTATCTAGTCTAAAACTTGAAAATGGATATGACCGTGTCAAGATCTTTATCTATCATGTCATTGACCAAATGCTCGAAATCTCTTTCGTTTCTCATGTTAGGGAGAATGTTCTCGAAATTGAAGGAAAAGGACAAATGGTTGCTGAAGTTTCGTTTTCTATGATGATTCGAAACATTCCGAATAACTACACAATGTAAACGTGGAATTTGTAATGATGTTTGAGAATTAAACGCATGTACGTGACAAAACAAAGATCGTTCTAATAGATTAAAGAGATTAAACAGTTGTCAAATTCATTGCGGGTTGGTTTTGGGAAGAAAAGAAGGGGTTTAAGGTGTTTTGGAAGGTTGAAAGAGGTGAATGATCTTGAAAGATTTGTTGAAATCGAAGAAAAGAGTAACTAGCAGAAGACGTGTCAGGTTCTTCTACTAGTTATTCGGAATGTTTCGAATCATCATAGAAGACGTGTCGGGTTTGTATTTCCTATATCCATTGTTTCCGTAGTAAAAAACGAATGCGGTTTGCACATTCAATCTTCATTTCTTCATTAAAATTAACAACCTGATTCGGATCATCTTTAGTAGTGTTTGTTTGACAACCTGATTCAGATTTAAACAATGCACGCCTCATTTAATCTTTTTTACTCATTTCTTTGATTTCAACAAATCTTTTCAACAATCAGTAAGCAAATACACAACCTGATTCAGATCTCTATTTGGTCATCTTTCCAAACTACAACACGCGATAACTTTACACTTTATAGTGTGTGATTTGACCAGTTGTTAAATTCGTTACGTGCATTCATATTGTTTAAACAACTGATGTGTGCAAAATGCAACATATAAATTCCATCAATTGTGGCATAAAACTAACCCTTTTTAGTACTAATGTTGGAAAAAGTGTGCTTTTGTCTTCCTTTTGTATTTTCAGGATTAAATGAGCTCAAATTAACAAAAGAAGCAAAAAGGCAGCTAAATCCAACATAAATACAAGAAAAGGAACAAACGTGACATGCCCGACCCCACGACAGCATCTTCCCAAGCAAAGCAAAACAAGAGAACAGAAGGCTGAACACGCCCCGTGCTCAATGAGCACGGGGGCGAGCCCAAGTGTCAGCATAAAAGACAAAGTTGTAGAAGCTTCCATTACCCACCACGGGGCCGTGGTCAACTATAAGATTCGTAGAATCCAGGCAAATCTTGATAGTACAGATATGCTTCTGCACACGGGGTCGTGCCCAGCGGACACGGTGCCGTGGTCAACTAATACAGACAAGAGCAATTAATGAAGACAGAGAAGGATGTGGACACGGGGCCGTGCCCATTGGACACGGGGCCGTGCCCGAGCTTCTGTTCAGCCTATAAATAGGAGTGCTTGGCTCAAGCTCAAACCATCCCTTGGCACACCACCTCTCTCACACTTCACCCACCACCACAATAACACCATCATCCACCACCATCATCCATTGTCCATCATAGAGTGTGTGAGTCATCTCGGGATCCAAGATTGATCGTAAGAGTTCTTGACAATCAACGCCATGTTTGCCTAAGTCTCTTACATCACTTGGTGAAGACAAAGTGTCTAGTGTAATACTTTTTATTTTTAATCTTTTCGCACTTTTTACTTGGTTATGTATTAATGACTTTAATAACTAGTTTCTTATGTTGAAGGTGATTTTTCCTTATCGTTTGTCCGTGGTGTCTTGGCATTATTTTACTGTCTATATAAAATAAAAGATTTTCACCATTCATATCTCCACGGTCTATATGGAGGTATGTTGGCTACCTGGTCGGGGGTTAAGGGAACGGTTTGGTAAAAGTCTTGCCTTGTTTAGTGTATAGATCCTAAAAGGACCTGGGTCAAATTTAGTAGGACCTCCTTCAATACTTAACGGTATTGGATGGCGGGGGTCCAAATTCTTTGATCCCCTCATATGTAAGCTACTATTAATACTTTAACCCGGCTACTTAGGACTGTATCCCTGCTGACTCAGACTACTTAGCCGAGGGTAACGTCACCTCCAAAAGAGGGGTCTGCCATAATATGCATTAATAACTTAATTAATTATCTTTCAATAATCCGACCCTTTAGGATTGTATCCTTGCTGACTCAAACTACTGGGTTGAGGGTAACGTCGCCTTCAAAAGAGGGGCCTACTACAATAACTAAGATAATCTCTTAAATAGTGCAAAAGTGCGGAAATAATCAAAGGTTACACTAAACACGAGTCGGAGCCAAGTGATTCATCTTGTCTATCTGTTCTTATTTTTATTTTTATTTTTATTTTCAGCATTTTAGTTAGTTTTTATTTTCTAGTTTAAAACCTTTTTCTAACTTTTTGATTTGATTAGACGTTGAGGATAAACCGGTACTAAAAGCTCTTGTGTCCTTGGATGACCTCGGTATCTTACCAACACTATACTACGCTCACGATGGGTGCACTTGCCCATATGTGTGTTTAGTGTTAGTAAATATCGTGTTTTATAAATTTAAAACTTGGCTAAAGAAAGTGTAAAAGGGCTTAAAATATACTTAAACTTATATACACACTTCACACGCATCAAGTTTTTGGCGCCGCTGCCGGGGACACAAGGATTTTAAGAAAGCTTAAAATCGACGGCCTAATCAGTTTTTCAAAACGCGCGCACATTTTTCTGCATTTTAGTTTAGTTTTGCATTTACAGTAACCTGAACACGGGCCGTGCTCACTGAACACGGGGCTGTGCTGCACATTTTTCATAAAACACCCAGTAACAGTAGCTTGAACACGGGCTGTGCTCACTGAACACGCCCCGTGCTCAACGAAATCAGTAAATTTAATTAAAACGCCCAGATACAGATTCTGTACACGGGGCCGTGTCCACTGAACACGGTGCCGTGTCCAGCCTCTGTTTCCGTTTTTATTTTTGTTTTCTGATCTCGAGACTTTGTTGTGGTCTGCTGAGTGATTCTTATGGATCAATACTCAGGAGGTTACAACTACACCTATGAGGAGGATGATTGTAGGAATAATTATTGCACTAATTGTGGTGACCCGCACTTGGTTCAATATTGTAACTTATATCAACCATCCACTTCATACACCTACTATGAGGAGCCCAGGTACGAGCCATCAACTTCATACACATCCTATGAAGACCAAAGGTATGAACCTTCTCCCTCATACTCATATTTTGATGAACCAAGGTATGAGCCTTCTTATTCCTACTTTGAGGAACCAAGATATGAGCCACCACCTTCGTATGCTTATTATGAGGAACCATGGCGTGAACAACCCACCTCATATGAGTATTATGAAGAACAAAATTACGACCCTTATCCATCATATGCTTACAGTGAAGAATAATGGTGTGAACCATCTACTTCATATGGGTATTATGAGGAACAAAGGATCGAACAACCGGATTCAAGCTTTGAAAATCCTGATCCTTTTTCTATAACCGATGTGACCAATAGGATATTAGAACACCTTAGAGTTATCGATCGCTATATAAAAGAATCTCGCGCAAGGGAAGAGGAGTCCCGCACAAGAGAAGAAATAAATAAAGAAGAGATAATTGAAAGTGTGGAAATGGAAGAATAAATAAGTGAAAAACCGACACATGAGTTAAAAAACGAAAAAGGTGAGTCCGACAGCGTTAAAATTCAAGAAGAGTCTAATTTTGAAGAAATTAATCTCTTGTCACCTTCTTTTGAAAATCATTGTTTAGTTCCAACTCATGCTAAGTTCTTAAAAGAGTTAAACACTAACACTAAAATTGACGAAACGGTAAGCATTAAGTTAACTAATGATCAAACCTCGCTAATAAAAGAAGACCCATTTGAAATCAACATTACACCGGTTCCATGTTTCTTTCAAAATTCATTTATTAGTAATGTCACAATTGATAAAGATCTTTGTGTTAACATAATGCCTAACTACATTTTCGAAAAATTAAGTATTAGTGATTTTTCTCCACTTCAAATACCCATTTTCTTATCCAATCGGAAGGTAATAAAATCAATCGGTGTAGTTGAGGATGTCTTGGTACAAACAAATCAAATGGTAGTCCCCACCGACTTTGTCATCCTCGATGACGCTCCTCTAGTGTTGGGATGACCATTTGTAAAAACTCACGAAGCTTTGAAAAACCGAAAGTACAACAATCTACCTCTTCAATTAGGGGTATTTAAAAAGAGTGTCGATCTTGAGCGGTCAATGAAATATCAATTCGGCAATAATGACCCCCTAATTGAAGATGAGGATGAACCACCCGATACAAGTGAAAAGTTTGACCACTTTGTTGAAGAAGAGGTCGCCATAGAACAAACTTTTAAAGTTCTTGATCAAAATGAGCAACCAAATAAGGAGTCTCCTAAAGACCTACCTCTTGAGCTCAAAGAACTTCCAAAAGGTTTGGAATATGCTTTTCTAGACAAACATTGTAAATTACCTGTAATTATTTCGTCTAAATTAGATAGTTTAGAAAAAGAAAAATTAATTAGTCTTTTGAAAAAACATAAAAATGCGATCACTTGGAAACTTGTAGACATTAAAGGAATAAGTCCTTCCATGTGCACACACAAAATTTTAATGAATGATGACTACAAATCGGTAATACAACCACAACGTCGAGTAAATCCAAATGTTCAAGAAGTGGTTAAAAACGAAGTCATCAAATTACTTGACGCCGGACTTATTTATCCTATCTCCGATAGTCCTTGGGTAAGTCCAGTCCAAGTAGTTCCAAAGAAAGGAGGTATGACGGTAATAACTAATGAAAAGAATGAACTAATACCAACGAGAACCGTCACAGGATGGAGAGTATGTATAGATTATAGACGATTAAATGAAGTGACAAGGAAAGATCACTTTCCTTTACCCTTCATTGATCAAATGTTAGAAAGATTATCCGGTCATAAATTTTACTGTTTCTTGGATGGTTTTTCAGGTTACTTTCAAATCCCGATAGCACCCGAAGACCAAGAAAAGACAACCTTCACATGCCCCTATGGAACTTTTGCTTATCGACGCATGTCGTTTGGTCTATGTAATGCCCCCGCAACATTCCAACGTTGCATGGTAGCCATCTTCCATGACATGATAGAAAAGACAATGGAAATCTTCATGGACGACTTTTCTATCTTTAGGGATTCATACGACTAATGCCTTGATAACCTTGAACGAATGCTATCCCGATGTGAGAAAACTAACCTCGCCCTTAACTGGGAAAAATGCCATTTCATGGTAACGGAGGGAATAGTACTCGGTCACAAAATCTCAAGCGAAGGAATGGAGGTGGATCGAGCCAAAATAGACACCATTTCTCGACTACCACCCCCATCCTCCGTTAGAGCTATCAGGAGTTTCCTAGGACATGCCGGATTTTATAGGCGGTTTATCAAAGACTTTTCTAAAATCTCAAGGCCTCTAACAAAATTACTTGAAAAAGATGCCCCTTTCATCTTTGACAAGGATTGCAATCAAGCATTTCTAACCCTAAAGGAAATGCTAGTCAATGCACCTATCATGATAGCCCCTGCATCCCTCTACCACTTCACCTCAAGTCAACCACCAACCACCACCGCATTTTTAACCATAATGTCAGCCGTCCCTACTTCCACCATCCACCACCACCACCACATCTCAAATCACAACAACCGACTGGCCTCCTCGACGTCACGGGAATAATGTGCGGCACGTGCGTCTCATGCGTCAAATCAATTCTCGACGTCACCGGAATAATGTTGATATGTTGAAATTAATTCAATTGGATCTCACTTTTTCTGATGAAGATTGGAATTTACCACTGATGGGACTAACAAGCCTTGCATTTGGCAGTTTAATTTTAGAGAGTTTAATGTTAATGAAGATATTTATGCTAATGATTCAATCGAGATGTAAAGCAGTGTGGGATTGATGTTAAAAAGAATAGTGAGATGGGTATTGATGCAAATCGGTTTGGGTAGCTTTTGATGTCTTCTGTTGTTGTGTTCAATGATAATATTTGTCGGTGAAGGAGAGGTGTATGGTTGTGGTTTTATGAGGCGTCGGAAGTTACGGTGGTGCTGGTGGTTTGATGAGAGATGAAGAAGAAAGAGGGTAGAGGGTTGGGTTGGAGAAGATGATGTTTGGGGGAACTGCTTTTTTAAGGTCAAAACACAATATTTGATTTTATTATTTTAATTAATAATTGTTATAATAAAACTTATAATGATCATTTTGCCCCTGAGGAAAAGGACAAAATACCATGATTTTTTGAGAAATATGAGCTGATTTTACTTTTGAACCAAATGGCAATAAAACTGAAACCACAGGAACCCAGATTCAAAATGTTTAAGTTTTGGACTAAAGTGGCAAAAGTGACCAAACCTCAGGGAACAAAATAGCAGTTTACTCTTAAAAAAATATACATTGAATATTATCTCTATAATCAAAACCATCACATTAATTGATGGAATTCTACAAATTTACCAATCGTTTACCCGTTGTTCATCATTATACCTTTTCAACCCAGACACAGATGCCTTTAAAGCTAGTTGGTTGGCTAATTCCAGTTATATAAGGCCACAGGGTATACTCTAACCCCATTTAACTCCTTCTAGGTGCCATACACCCACTTTACTCCAACTCACTCATGTTATACGCATTAATAAATACCAATTATTCTATATATTAACTAGAGTAAACTGCCATTTTGGTCCCTGTGGTTTGGGCACTTTTGCCATTTTAGTGCAAATCTCAAACTTTTTACATCTGGGTCCCTGTGGTTTGCATTTTGTTGCCATTTTAGTCCAAACTTTAAAAACCCTCTACTTTGACTGTTGCAACCTCCTATTTTGTCTTTTAGTTCAGGGGCATTTTGGTTATTTTGCTTTTCATTTAACATCCATTCCATCCATTCCATCATTTTTTGTGGAATTTAGGCTGTCACCGGAATGCTCTGAACCATATGGTTCTTTTTTGACTGGCAGTTTGTGAATGCTCTGAACTACCACCACACCACCACCACCACCCCCACCACCACATCATCCCCACCACCACCATCCCACTGCCGCCAACACCACCATCCCCGTGAACTCTCTCTCTCTCTCTCTAAAACCTGCACACACACACTCTCTCTTTCTCCCTCCAAACACCCATCTCTCTCTTCTCTCTCTCTCCTCTCTGTCGAACACCACCACCACCCCCACCACCGCATCATCTCCACCACCACCATCCCACTGCCGCCAACACCACCATCCCCGTGAACTCTCTCTCTCTAAAACCTGCACACACACACACACACTTTCTCTTTCTCTCTCCAAACACCCATCTCTCTCTTCTCTCTCTCTCCTCTCTGTCGAACACCACCACCACCACCGTGAACTCCACCACTGCCACCACCACCACCACAAACTGCCAGAGCCTACCCCATCCCGACTCAGCTCGTTTACATCCCTAAATTGACTTGTATACACCGAATTCAACAAGTATGGAGTCTAATTCCTATTTTATCCAACAAAAATTCAATCAAAACACATCATATTAACCACAAACATTACCGGAAGAGCAGAATCAGTCGCCAGAATCAGTCACCTGAAACATTACCGGAAGAGCAGAATCAGTCGTCGGAAGAGCAGAATCAGTCTGCTGCTGAGTTTCTTTCAAGTTAAGGTTTTATTTGGGGATGATGATGATTTATTTGGGGAAACTTCGAACCTCCTTCATCAGCGAGAGAGAGAAGAAGAAGAGAGAGAGAGAGAGAGCTGATTATGTAGTGTCGGTGGTGAGAAGGGGGACGACGCCGGAGTGGGTGTGACTGTTGGATGGGACGACGCCGGAGTGGCGGTGGTGAGAAGGGGGAGGAGGTGGCGGTGGCGGTGGTGGTGGTGCTATAGAGAGAGAAGAGAGAGAGAGAGAGAGGGAGGAGGTGGCGGTGGTGGTGGTGCTATAGAGAGAGAAAGAAGAGAGAGAGAAAGCTGATTATGTTGGGGATGATGATGATTTATTTGGGTTTTATTGCTAAAAAAAACTAAACATAAATGACCAAAATGCCCCTGCACTAAAGGACAAAATAATCAGTTTTCAACAGTCAAAGTAGAGGGTTTTTGGATTTTGGACTAAAATGGCAACAAAATGCAAACCACAGGGACCCGGATGTAAAAAGTTTAAGATTTGAACTAAAATGGCAAAACTGCCCAAACCACAGGGACCAAAATGGCAATTTACTCTATTAACTATTTTACAAAACCTTAAAAAACTATTTTACCTTAACGCTAAAGTAAATAATAAATATACAAATAACTGATCTAGAATGAATTTGTATCACCATCTTCAAAGTGTAATTCAACTATTTTGCCTTTCCTCAAAGAAAGAAAAACGACCAGCACTAAAATTACACCGGGGATCATCTCGTGCATAGTGGTCATCATCTTCAAGCATCTGAACCACATTTATTGAAACCATGGGAGCCAAGTATACATCTTGTATCCTTCACCATCCTAACAACATACAAATAAGACACCAGCACCCTTTTAAACTTGACTTCAAGTCAAAACCAGTCAACCAGAACCCTTACTAACATGGTTTAAGTGATTCTACCATTGTTTCCTTGCTCTTAGCTCTTCCACTTCTTACCCTGTAAGGACCAACCATGTTCTAAGGAAGACATTATCAACAGGTATAGAGAACAAGGGTTTATATTAGATTGATAAAAAAAACATTTTTTAGGGTTTACAATAAAGGTGTTTATATAGGACACCATGTTACACACTAGCCCCTATATTATAAATTATTATCTTCTTTCTGACACTCCCCCTCAAGTTGAGTAGTGGGATCACCAATACTTAACTTGCTTAAGCAACTACTAAACGCGTTTCCGTTGACGGATTTTGTAAGAATATCTGCGAGTTGATCTTTAGGCGACACATATGGGAGCTCTATGATTTTTTCCTCCAGTTTCATCTTGATGAAATGGCGATCTACCTCCACGTGCTTCGTTCTGTCATGTTGAACTGGGTTTTCTGAGATCTGAATTGCAGCCGTATTGTCACACATAATTTTGCTTGGTTCCCTTTGGGAGAAGCCGATGTCTTCTAGAAGCTTGCTGATCCAAAGAACTTCGCTTAACCCTCGATCTGTACCTCTAAATTCTGCTTCTTCACTCGACAAAGCAACCACATTTTGCTTCTTACTTCTCCAGGTAACCAGGTTTCCACCGACCAAGGAGAAATATCCTGATATTGACCTTCGGTTTCCTTTATCTCCAGCCCAGTCTGCATCAGTGTAGAGCTCAACTGTCACACCCCCAAAATACCACATAGGGAATGTCCCTGCTAGGTGTGCGACGTACCAATAACGAGCCACTAATTACATTGAACCCATACAAGTTTGTAAATAAAATCCCCATTATTAATAAAAATACCATCAACAAGTTTAAATGAAAACCAACATGTTCAGCGGAAGCAAATGATAAACCAAAGTTAAACAGTTTCAAATCCAATGTATAGTATCAAGAAATCAATCACAAGAATCCCTCCAGTCGACCCATGACCACTCCAGCTACTCTAGACAGCAAGTTCCAAATCCAAGAAATCTAATGACCTGCGAGCATGCAACAAGTGTATCAGACAACGCTGGTGAGTTCATAGTTTTACGAAAACGTTGGTTACCAAGTGTTTAGTTAATCCATTGAATTTAATGTTGATAATACCCCGAGTACAAGACGGCTCCTGATTTACATTGCCCTTTCTCCAATGCTCCTATTAAAGCATTGGTCATGACTAGGTCATTAGTTCAACACCCGTCCTCCCAGATACGGGGTGAGGTTGCCAAACCTAAGTAGCGCTACCAACTAATACCATGTTACCTCTCAGGTAACCAAACAACACGGAGGGACTTTAAAGGTGATAGGATGAGTATATTATCCAACATTACCGATTTACAACAAGACGTATTCCTCTTAGGAATACCCAAACAAGTTACCCAAAACCTATCCCTCCTAGGGATACCCAAAAGTGTCCCAACCACCGGGACGCATGCTCAAGAGAGAGATGAACTCACCTTAGAGTGCTCGGTAGATTATGTTACTTGTTTATCAGTTGATTAAATACGTCCTATCATGGTTTACCAATAACAATCAGTTTTTCGCACTAGTAGTCACGTATTTAATACTTACATTAGACAGATAACTTATGAGAAGTGCACGTATCGGCATTCACACGAGTCTTTACAGTCAATCATATAACATAGCAGTCTACCGACATCATATATTCCATATAAATGTGCGGCCGAGTTTACCACATAGACATATGAAAGTGCAGCCCAATCCCAAAGTTTGGCCCAAATCCCATTCGTAACCCCACGACCCAGATTCAACTTATGACATACTCAATATTAACCTAACTTACTACACGTACTTGCAACAGCCAATCGAACTTACTTCCCAATCCCACCATGAACCCAACCAACATGGCTGACCCATTCGGCCCAGCCCACTCGAAGGCAACCCAAAATGCTGCCCCATTTGGTTTCAGGCCCAAACACATGATGTGTTACATATGCTAACTTAATTTACACATATACATATTAATTTAATTTAAAACAATTATCATACACAACCAATTATTTCAATTAACATTCACAGTGAAGTAACTCAATGACAACATATGCGGCCCACTATTGATTTACAGTTTCCCAAAGTCACAATATGCGGCCCAGCTTTGGACATGTCGTTTAGGTGTGATTTAGCCCAGTGACATTATTCAAATCGTGCAGTTTGTGGGTGTAATCCGGCCCAGTAATATCACCACTATAACTCTAAAATCATGCAACCCTTAACCCCTAATAACAACCAATATGTTCATTATTAATCATGACTTAGACATCATCAGTAGGGTTTAACATTTAGGATTATCATTCATGTTGATCCTTTATACACTACATCAACAAGTCAAGTAATTATAGTACCACACCATATCAGCGACCATTCTTCAGGAGGCATGATACAATCCTAGTTCACATTCTTTCTTTAATTCCATGAACCCATCTTTAGAATCCTACACATAATTGTCTAACATAAAGCCATATTTGTGAACATCATACAATAACAAAACTAGAAATCATCATATAATAATAAAACTAGTAGTTATATTTCTCGTCATCTACAAACAACCCTTTGACATGGACTTTACTTCGCATGCACTCATAATAATCACATATTTAACATATCAATAATCATAATCATTACACCAATGAGTCAAGGATCCTCATCATAAACAGCAAGTTAACATACCAGTCAATTGCTAGAACACGAGAGGTAATGTTTCAAGGGTAGAAGAGTTCTGATTAGGGGGGGGTATCTACAGTCTTCGCCAATCAAGAGAGGAGAAGTAGGGTTTGTTATGTTTGAGTTTTGTGTTAATCCATAATACGTATACATAATAATAATCCCTAATAATGGGCTTAAGTCCATACAGTTAGTTGTTATCATAATACATAATAATATAGTAAAGTTGTTATCATAACGGGCTTGTATTTAGTCTAATTAGTTTTTATTGGGTTACAAGGGTTTAGGGTGCGGCCCACTCGTACGAGTAACACTAAGATGTGGCCCAATAATACACTCGAGCATAACCCGACACGTTTGTGTTTAATAATTAATCGTAGCAAGAATGTGAACGAGAAACAACGAGGAATCAGATTTACAAGACTAACCTTGGAAGTTCGGGTTGTCACATGAGCTCAACACTTAAATTTCCATTTGTTTTGAACAATACTCCGTGGCCTGCGGTCCCCTTGAGATACCTTAAAATTCTCTGAGTTGCTTCCATGTGGGCAACTTGTGGTTGGTGCATGAATTGACTTACTACTCCAATAGCATAAGCTATATCAGGACGAGTGTGAGAGAGATAGATTAAATTGCCCATGAGCTGTTGATACCTTTCTTTGTCTGCAAGCTCTCCATTAAGTTCCATGTGAAGGTTGTGATTCACCACCATTGGGGTATCCGCCGGTTTATAATCAATCAGCTCTGTTTCTGCAAGGAGATCCAGGACATACTTCTTTTTGCAGATGAAGATCCCCCGTTTAGACATGAGGGCTTCTATCTCGAGGAAATACTTGAGATTTCCATGGTTTTTCATTTCAAATTTTGAGAACAGATTCTTTTTCAGCCGTGTTATTTCTTCTACATCATTTCCGGTAATAATCATGTTGTCTACGTATATGATCAAGCACGTTACAAGACAATTTCTTTTTTTGAGAAACAAGGTATGATCAGCATTACTTTGGTGATACCCATATTCTTTCATGGCCAAACTAAACTTTCCAAACCATGCCCGAGGAGACTGTTTCAACCCGTATAAAGATTTTTTCAACCGACAGACTTCCCCTTCTTTAAAACCCACTCCAAAACCTGGAGGTGCTTCCATGTAGACTTCTTCCGTTAGGTCTCCATGGAGAAATGCATTTGTAACATCGAACTGATGGAGAGGCCAGTTCTTATTGGCTGCCACAGAGAATAGGACTCTGATGGTGTCCATTTTTGCAACCGGAGAAAATGTCTTAGAGTAATCGATCCCATGCGTCTGAGTGTAACCCTTGGCTACAAGTCGTGCTTTGTATCTCCCAATGGACCCATCTGGTTTATATTTGATTGAATACACCCACCGGCATCTAAGTCTTTTTTTTCCTTTAGGAACGCTACACTTCTCCCATGTGTTTTTTTTCATAAGAGCATGCATCTCCGTTTCCATTGCTTCTTTCCAGTTCTTCTGACTTTGGGCTTCCTTTACGGAACTAGATATTTGTTTGGAGTATAGAGAGGTAACAAATGCTTTCGCACTGTTAGATAAGTTCCCGTCATCCGTATTAGCTACAGGATATCTTGAAGTTCTGGTTTCCCTTTCTGGGGAGTACCGTTTTGGAGGAACCCCTCTATTGGCTCTTTGAGGTAAAACATATGTTCCGGGTGTTGTTCTAGAGCCTCCATCATGTTGTTCATTTGATTCAGCCTCTCCTTGGACTGCGTTGTTCTGCTCGGCAATCTCCACCTGTTCCATTGTCTCGGGACTTTCGTGATTGTTAGTAATGACTGGATCAGATTCAGGCATATTTTCAAGGTTTGGAAAGTCACTTACCTCGAACACCAGTCTGGATGATTCTTGGGTGGGACTTTCGATAGGCTTTAGTGACTCATTAATATGTGTGGATGTATGAGATGACTCGTCTTCGTTTGCGGATGGAATCCACTTCAACCAACTCAGTGAGTCCTCATGCTCTATCTCCCCCTGACCACTAAGATGGGACTGGTAATAATATTCTGTTTCAAGAAAGTCGCAGTGGACAGTGGTAATCATACGATGTTGTAATGGGTTAAAACATCGATATCCTTTCTGATTCACTCCATAACCAACAAAGACACATTTCTCGGCACATGGGTCTAGTTTGGATCGCTCGGTTTTGGGTATATGGGGAAAATTGTACATCCAAAGACCCGAGGTGGTAATGTAAGAGGTGGGGGTAGTTTGGTGAATGTGGATAAGGTATCTAGGGGAGTTTTTAGGTCAAGGGCTTTGGTTAGTAAACGGTTAAGGAGATATACAGCTGTGTTTATAGCTTCAAGAGAAAAAGATTTAGGGACTTTAGATTCAAGCATAAGGGCTTGGGCCATTTCTACCAGAATCCCATTTTTCCATTCAACTACACCATTCTGTTCTAGGTGTTTTGGGCAAGTGGTTTATTGAATCACTCCCCTTTCTTGGAAAAATGTTTCATGGAGTTATTAACGTACTCCCCTCCATTATCAGATTGTAAGATTTGAATGTTGGTTTTGAATTGAGTTTGGACCATGTTGTAAAACAGTCTGAATTTGTCAAAGACTTCAGATTTGTGTTTTAAAAAAATACACCCAGGTCATCCTGGTGCAGTCATTAACAAATAATAGGAAAAATCAGAAGTTTTGACCTCCATTAGTTTCAGCTGGACCCCAAACATCTGAGTGTATCAGTGAAAAGGGTTCACTGACCCTAGTGTTACTTGGTTTGAATGGTTTTTTATGGCTTTTGGCTAAGGCTCATGTCTCACAATCTAATGTACTATTGGACGGGAAAATCTGAGAGAGTAAAAGGTGTAGATACCCAGCGGAAGGATGCCCTAATCTTCTATGCCAAATCCATGCTTCTCTACTCTTTGTTCCTTGAGCAAGCATCACAGTCCCTGACTGAGTCACCTCATCCACATAGTACAAGCCTTGTCGTTCAGTACCACGCCCAATTATCTTTCCAATTCTGATGTCCTGTAAGATACAGAAATGAGGGTGCATTAGAACTGTGCAATTGAGTTCCTTTGTAACATGACTTATTGATAACAATTTGTGCGCTAACGAAGGAACATATAAACAATTTGACAGTCTCAGACTTAGAGATATTTCGACAGTTCCTCCTCCCATTACTAAAATGTTTTCGCCATTTGCAGTTTTGATGTGGGTTCTGTTTGGTTTCTTTGTAGAGACAAAGTCCAATGGCTCAAACGTCATTGTATCCGTGGCTCCACAATCAAAAGTCCAAGAGTTGAATTGATCACTGCCCTTCTGCGTTGTTAAATAGGCTTCTCCACTTGTTGGTGGATAGTCTTTAAATAACTCATAGACCTGGTGATTAGTCATTTGCAACGGGATTTTTTTTATTTTTATTTTTTTTACTAGTACTGGACAGTTTATTTAAATTTTCGGCCAAACACCCACTTCTACTCCCTTTCTCTCTCTATCGAAAACAAGAGCAGATAACCCTATTTTATAATTCAACCACCACCTCTACTTTCTATTTCTATGAGAAACCCAAACCCAAAAAAAAAACTATTCCACCACCTGCTTCTTGCTTCTGTATATCTCTTCAAAACACATAATCAACCATCTTCCTTCTACTTTTCTTTGAATAACACAAGCAACAGACAGTGGTGTTTGTATGGTGGTCTTTGAACAACACAAGCAACCAGTGAGTTCAAAAAACAGATTTAACAGTCGGTGGAAGGTGCGGTGATCGGAGATAACAAATAATCACCAGAACACTTTTTCCCTTTCTCCTCTTTTCCGTACCAACTAAATACGCTCTCCTGAGTAACGACGCCGGAATAACGACGCTGGAATACGTGACTTACCGGCATATTTATCAAATACGCCGGGCAACTCTAACTCTCGTTCAAGATTTGAAATGGCACGGAACAGAACAAATCTGCTAGTAAATCCGCTAGATTGAAGGCGGCGGCTAGGGTTTCGGCTAGATTGAAGGCAGCGGCTAGGGTTTCCTGAACAGAGTCAGAGTGTGTGGTAATAAATCCGACGGATTTAGGGTTTTGCTTACCAAAGAAAGAATCCGACGACTGACAAAGATGAGTTTTGATGGAGGCGACAGGTTTGATTTTCGGGGTTTGATCTTGATTTTGATTTTGATTATCGGGTTTTTTTTTGGTTTAAGGTCGGATTGGCTTGAAATAGATTGTAGATGATGAGAAAAATGTTTAAGAATCAAAAACACTGCTTTGATACCATATCAACAGGTATAGAGAACAAGGGGTTTGTATTAGATTGCTAAAAAAACATTTTTTAGGGTTTACAATAAAGGTGTTTATATAGGACACCATGTTACACACTAGCCCCTATATTATAAATTATTGTCTTCTTTCTAACAGACTTAGATGTTTGGTTGGTTGTGAAAAGCATCTTTATGTCTTCCAGCTTTAGCTTTACTCCTGGTGGAAATTACATCCACACCGCCAGCACTTGCCGCTAGTGGCCCGAATAAGAATCCCTCAACGGTGGTGAAAGTTTCACGCCATCTTTTGAACCCTTAAAGATTACGAGGTGTTCTATAGGTTCCTGAGTTTATGCGACACGCTCAATATTGTCATCATGAGCTGGCACTACACGGGTTTCTTTTGTTCCCCGACTTTCATTGTCAAGATTTTGACAATCCACTCTTATTTCCCTTTGCCTCCAGGAATCATTTGAATAAGTTTAGCCAAATTTGAAGCTAAGTACTCAAATACTTTGGAGTTGAATTTTTTCATACCTTCTCCAGCATTGGTTTTGCTCTATGATTAGTAGCCTTTTACTCCCCTTTCTAGAAAAAAACAATTCATAGATATTTAAATTAGTTAATTCAGTTCAAGTCACAACTGACTGTAAATGAACTTCAACTTCAAAACACAATATATGAAATAACACATATTAAATGGGAGCCCATTGATCAAACACCTGATAGGCAACCACTTTCCGAGACAAGTTTGACACGTTTATGAAGTAGCTTTAACACTGAATTTGAAATAAACACAAAATCAACTTCAACTTCAAAACACAATATATGAAATAATACATATAAAGTGGGAAGCAATTAATCAAACACCTGGTAGGCTGTTAGGCCTGTAAGTAGGCTACACTCCAAATAAAATTAGGAAGAGAACAAGATCAAGTTTTGGAACGATTTTCTGATGTTTCTCAAACGCAAAGTACAAGAATATAAATATGCATGAGATTATATGTCCACCACGCCCGTGAAAGCTTATACACCATGTCCTATCTCTTATTTTTAGTCATGACTTCCACTAACACCTAAATGCACATGTGACTCTAAACCTAATGCAACTAAATCCATCATGCAACAACAAAAAGTAAACGTGTGGAACTAAAAAAGATGCGAATATAACTTCAGTGGATTCCTTCGACTAGCCCATCAGCCTAGCAGGCTTCTTAATAATCCTTCTGGGCCTGGACGTTGGGCCTTCTGCGATTGGACCCGTAACAATTGCCTTCCCCTTCAGCAACATCTCGTCCTCGAGCTCGACATGGAATTCTGGAAAACGAACTTGAAAATCTTCAAATGCTTCCCACGTAGCTTCTGCAACATCATAATCTTTCCAAGCTACCAATATCTCTATCCGGCCCATCTTGTAACGTTGATCCAGTACCAGACTCGGCTGCAACAATGCTCTGTCAAAATTTGAAATTTTTGGTAATGGAACAGGTTCCGGGTTACCTTTTGCTTCTCTTAATAGTGACACATGGAAAACTGGATGGATTTTTGCGCTTGGCGGTAATTTTAAACGATACGCGACTGCTCTAATTCGCTCGACGACTTTGAATGGGCCAAAAAACCTCTTTGAAAACTTTTTTGGTCCCCTGCGTTCCATTGTTTTTTGCCGATAATCCTATAGGCGCAGAAAAACCATGTCACCGACTTTAAACTCTTTGTCATGACGATGTTCATTTGCCATAGTTATCATCCATTGCTGCGCTCCTCGTAAATTCTCTTTCGACACTGACCGGAGTCGTTGAAGCTCGGTTAAAGTGATATCAATGGAAGGAATTTCAGCTGAACCCGGTTTGTAATGGACTACATCCGGAATAGGTTGACCATATAATGCTTGAATCGGACTCATGTTAATGGCGGAATGATACGATGTGTTGTTCCAAAATTCTGCCAAGTATAAGTATTTACTCCAGTCTTTCGGTTCCTCACCTGCAAAAGCACGTAAAAATTTTTGCAAACAACGATTAACAACTTAAGTTTGTCCATCGGATTGCGGATGATAGACGGTGGGATATTTAAGTTTCGTTCCAATTTGCTTGAAAAGTTCTCTCCAGAATTTGCTAAGGAAAATAGGATCGCGATAGGAAACAATGCTTCGTGGTAAACCATGTAAGCGGTAAATGTTTCGGAGGAAAAACATAGCTAACATGACAGCCCCATAATGTGGTGGCAGGGAAATGAAATGGGCGAATTTTGAGAATCGATCAACGATGACCCATACCGTGGTTTTGCCATGTGAGAGAGTTAAATTAGTAATGGAGTCCATCGAGACGTCTTGCCATACGTTGGACGGAATCAGAAAGGGTTGTAAAAGGCCATAGGGTTTATGGGTGGGGTATTTTATTTGTTGACACGTTTGACAAATGCTAATAAACGATACGACATCGGTCTTTAATTTTGGCCAATGGCCGCGGCTAGGCGTTTCATGCTAACCCTTATCCCCGAATGACCCCCAGCATGAGAAGCATGGAACTCATGCAACAACAAGGACCTAACTGAATGATGAAAAGGTATAAAAAGTTTATCGTGGTGATAGAGTAAACCTTCTTTGACCGAAAAAGCAGGACCAGTAGCTGTTGACTTGCACTTTTCTATCAGTTCTTTCCCTTCACTTGATTGATAAATTTTTCGCAATTTCCTTAACCCATGTAGGATCGGTTATGGAAATGGCCATTAGTTGATCTTTGTGCAAGCGACTGAGAGCATCGGCTACCCGATTTTCTCTACCCAGTTTGTAAGGGATTTCAAAGTCATACCCGATTAACTTTGTCGCCCATTTGTAATGCTCGGGCGTTTGGACGACTTGTGATAACAAGTGCTTCAAGCTCCTTTGATCTGTAAAAATGTGAAACTTCCGCCCAAGTATATACTTTCGCCATTTTTTTACAGCTTCCGTAACCTCGTATAATTCA